>VCJK01001292.1:358-10739 GCA_024139485.1 Backusella psychrophila | reverse complement strand
GAAGAATCTACGTACCTCCTCGAGATCAATGGCGACAGCGGCACAAGTGGCACACTGACAACCAACTGGGTGCTGTTCAACACTACGTGAAGATTCAGCAGAGCCAGAACGGTCCTCAGAGGATCCCTGGTTCTCCACAGGGGCTTGTGGCAAAACTGTGTTATTTTGATTCAAAACCTCGGATGTGGGGAGCGTTGGAAGGTCTACAGCAGCACCTCTATTCAAAACAACATCTCTTTCTTCTCTTGTCTCTGGAGCAGACGATACCATAGATCTGTCTCCCTCAGGAACGAGGGCTTCTTCCCTAGCATCTGCCACATGCAATTCGGGTTCCACGCCACGATCTGAGTGTACTTCTGCCTTCATGTTATTTTGGACTATGGGTTCAGCCTCAAGATAAGCATACACCATCAAAACGTCCTCAAACTCTACTAGGCCACTGTTCTCCTGCATTTCTACATCTCCTATCACTTGCGCGGGCTGATCCAAATCAGCACCGCCAAGACCGCCTTCTATATTTACAGTGATTGATGTCAGCTACTAAGTAAAATATATAAAGCGAGCCTCTTTTTTTTTATTCAACTTGCATGATGTTGCTTATTGTAAAAAATGACTTGCTCTATAATAATAAATAAAAAAATATGCTATTCTTTTGTTTTTATTCTAATGAGGACACCTTCATAATGCAACAACGCTACTCTATTTTGACAGAAAAGGGGATTTTTTTTTTTGGTAAACTAACACCTTACAGCATAATTACTTCAAATTTTCTTTTTCGTTTACTTTTGGTCATCATGGCTACAAGTCGCTATCATGTTCTATCTGATTATGAGAAAAGGTGGGCCGATAGAACTCTCCAGTTTCAGAATACCATCCATTTTTGTTGTCGTAAAAAAACGTATTGACATTGAAGTATCCTCTCAAACAAAGTACATTGGACGAGGTGCTTATTTTTAATGACTGTTGTAAGAAGCAATTGTTTAATATGTTGACGGATTTGATCCTTATAGTAATCTAATATGGATCAACTAACTGTAGTGTTGTAATGTTATGTTTATTTACAGCTCTCAGTTTATTATTTGAGACGTTTCTTTTTTACAACCCTTTAAATATCAAACAAGCAATTGAAATAGTGATAATAGAACAACAAATGTAATGTGTCACTCTACCTAGAAAAAGACAGTTTTACACAACGTCATTATGAATTTCTGTAAAAATTGCCAAGATGGTGTACGAGACTTTATTAGTGCAGAAATGGAATATTTTCCAGAAATTGGATTTATATTGACTCTAACTGTATATATATACGCAACATGATTTAAAATAGCAATGACAACACAAGTTTTAAAAGGAAGGTTGGGAAGAAAAATAATACTCCATAGCTATCAAGTAATCTTTTTCCCTTTTTTTTTTATATTATGTTACTCTTGCTAAAATATCAGCTTAAAGTATAAAGAAAAATAAATATTTATTTATGTAAACTAATTTGGTTTTAATAAAATTGTAGCGTGGTATAATCATAATCGTCAACAAAATTTACGTTCTCTTTCCCTCTTTTAGCAACAACCACCGCCTTGCTTCTTTTGCTGTTGTTGCTGTTGCTGAAGATCTTGAAGAGATGTACCTTGAGTCACCTTGATTGTATTCTTTTGCTGTTCCTGTTGAGTGTTGACCGTCATCTTCTCTTTAATCTGCTTAGCCATCTGTAAGAAGGCCTGTTCGACATTAATCGAGTCCTTAGCACTTGTTTCCAAGAAATGGATATCCATTGAGTCTGCCCATTTTTTGGCCTCTGAAAACGAGACCTTTCTCTTGTCATCCAGATCATTCTTATTTCCCACAAGCAATTTATGTACGTTTTCAGAAGCGTTGCGCTCAATTTCCTTTAACCAGTTGGGGATGCTATCAAAGCTTTCCTTTTCGGTAATATCATAAACAACAATGATACCGTGTGCTCCACGATAATAGGTTGAGGTGATGGTACGGAATCGTTCTTGTCCTGCTGTATCCCACTGTGATATAGGAATGAGTTTTGTGAAGACTAGATACATGCATCATTTTACTTACAATTTGAAGCTTTATTGTCTTCCCTTCCAATTCAATTGTTCTGATTTTCTATAAATTGATATTATTTAGTATCTACTTTGTCTTGTTTCTTTTCTCACTTACAAAGTCAACACCAATAGTGGAAATATAACTTTCTGTATAAGTGTCATCTGCAAACCGAAGTAAAAGACAAGATTTACCAACTCCTGAATTGCCAATCAACAAAAGTTTGAAAAGGTAATCGCTAAACGGTCGTTTGAAATTAGCTTCATCTTGCTTTTAACAATAAAATAACAACACTTACTATTCTTGAAGCATATTAAATAAATAAATGAATAAATTGATAAAGGGGGATTTGAGGGAATTATTGAAAAATTATTTAGTATGAATTGGCTTTGCTCTTGTCACGTGTACGAGATGACTAAAGCTACTAGTTGTATTTCTCCTGTTATCATGTCATTAGTTTTATAGTTTAAAAGGCTTTATACAAGTCATGACAATCACGGTGAAGGTGAAATCTGAATATCATTACATAGTCATTGCGTTTAGTTTTATAATCGGTTTGAGCATTATTATATAATCGCTGGAGTGGTGCTTCAAACGGAGTTTAACCAAAATGAGCCTGGTACTGCGTTTTTCAATGTACTTATAAAGGTTGTGCTGCTGCCGTAGCAGATAATTGCATATCTATTCTGTGCGCAATTAAAGTAAGCGGAAAAGTAG
The DNA here is from genome assembly GCA_024139485.1 of Backusella psychrophila. Taxonomy (NCBI): domain Eukaryota; kingdom Fungi; phylum Mucoromycota; class Mucoromycetes; order Mucorales; family Backusellaceae; genus Backusella; species Backusella psychrophila. Next base: position 7,970 of record VCJK01001292.1, on the reverse strand, counting down.
GGATATAGAGTTCCTTTTAACCGATCGGACGATGTTGAGAAAACTGAGTGATCAGGGTATCCTCCTTCTAACATTTGAAACCAACGCTATCTTTAAACATCTTGGCAGAAATGAAGTATGCATTTTTTGACTTTGCTGTTATTTATTATTAAAAAACGCATATGTGTAACATCGGTTATTTTATCAAAGTAATAGTAGATAAGAGAGAAATAAAAATGAATGACTATCATTCTTATTTTATTAACGGAAAAAATGATGCGATGGGAGGGTTGTTGTTGATGATGGTGGTAATGATCTACAGTTTGTATACTTTATAATACATTTTACTAAACGCAAAGCTGATAATAATAATAATAGGTGGTTTATTTTTAGATATATATAAAAAAAAGCAAACATCTAAAACAATTTAGTCATTTGCAGGGAAAGAATGGAATAAGTTCTGAAAAAAAAATGGCACGCTTTATTAAGCCTTGCATTAATATTTATATTTTAAATTTAATAAAAGCTGTGTCATTTTTTCTCTGGAAATGATCAAAGTGGCACAGCTGTAAAGTTCTGTTTTGAAATCTATATGTTGGAGCAAAACTTGTGTGATTTCCTAAAGATAGAATTTAAACTCCACCACAAACGGTGCCTGCAGATCAAATGATATGAAACTTGGTCAATGTTAGAAAAGTGTATGTTGTATAAGGTTTTCTATTATAATAAAAGCAATTGCGACTCAAAAACGAAACATAGATCTTGGCGTATATCAAATCTAAAATCTGAAAAATAAAAATAAAAGCAAATAAAAGCAAATAAAAAAATTAAAAATAAACCTTTCACAAAAAATAATTAAATCTTCAACTAAAAAATAAATAAAAAGTATAAAAAGGTCAAAAAAATGCTTAAATTCATTTTTTTTTATTATTTTATTTTTAAAAACTTTCTTATATATATATATTAAACATGAGCGATTTCCCTCGTACCATTACACCACCACCCGAACAAGTCAATACCGAGTATCAAGACTACTCAAAAAAGTCTCGTCATGGACATGGACAAGATGTTCATGATGAAAATAACACTAGACAGGTCGCTGGATGCATCCCATTAGATTTAAAGAATAACAGAGTCCTGCTTATCTCAAGTAGAAAAAAGGAAGGTGCTTGGGTATTGGTAAGTTTATTGAAATATGTCTATAAAACAAACAAACAAAAAGCTTATCTTTTATTAAAAAAAGCCTAAAGGCGGTTGGGAAAAAGACGAAACTCAAAAACATGCAGCACAGCGCGAGACATGGGAAGAGGCTGGTATCAAGGGCTCCATTACACAATTCCTTGGTGTCTTTGAAGAACGTACACTTAAAAAACGTCATTTAAAGGCACATCACTGGATCTTTGAAATGAGCATTGATGAAGTGGCCAAGAAATTTCCCGAGAAAAAGAAGAGAGAAAGAAGATGGGTAAGGTTTTTGATTACCTATTTTCCACCTGACGTATTATCTAATTCTCCATCCCTTTTTTTTTATTTAGTTTACTTTTGAAGAATCATTATTAGCAACAAGAGATCATCATTACATTCAAGAGGCCATTTTAAAATCAAGTCTAAATCCTTCAAGAAGACTTCCTTCACCACGTGCATCTATTGATAAATCCCCAAGCCTTGATGAAAAACCAAAGAAGGCTGCTGCTACCACAACTCCAGTTGATGCTAGAAGAAAAACAATCATGACTTCTATAAAATCTATATTCAATTAATTGCATAATTCCGTTTTCCTTTTTCTATTATTTGTTTTTATAAATAGTCTGTTAAATATATATATCTTTCTTTTTCTCAAACTAAAAAAAAAAAAAAATCGATTGCATACATATGCAAAAAGGGTTTCAGCTGATATATAATGTCGTGTATTGATCCCAATATTTCTATTGGTATAGACTTGCTCTGGTTTTGCATAATGCAAAAAGGAGTAGATTTGAAGCGGGAAAAGGGGGAAGTCCAAAGATTAACTGCTTAATGCCCTTTTATGGCAAGTAGTCTGTTGTTATTATTTTGTCATTTTTTGATTTAGGTTTTGCTCTAGCGTTTCTTGACAATCTTTTTAACAGAAATTGAACTTCAGATGATATCAATCTTCTATATTTAAAGAATAAGAGACTATGTTATTGTGTTATTGGCTATATATATATATTTGTTTATGTTTTTCATAGTATTCTGAGTGTTTTTATGGGTACATGACAATTCAGGAGCACAGTTACCCTCTTCTGATGAAACAAGTACAACTGGTTAAAATAGAACTAAAAAAAATTCAAGTTCCACACAAAAAACAAATATAGCTCGTAACTAATTGATGGAATAAGTTTATTCACCAAGGATTTGATATTCTGTCAGCTCATTTCGGCTTGATAAACAAAACACAAGAAATAGTAAGACACATAAAATTGATATTCCACTCATGCGTAGCATTTTTTATTAAAATCTTTATGATTGCACAGAACTCAATTTATCAAACTCACATGAGGTCTTTCTACTTAATCGATTTATATGCTGAAATACCATGTCGTGTTCTATATTCGGAATAGACGTCTTTTTTAAATAATAAAAATAAAAAAATAAACAAACAAATCTTTGTTTCCTTAAATCAAACGTGTATTATCACATAATAAATGATTGGGTATATGCACTATGTATAATTGCTCTGTCATTGTTATAAAGGAGAAACTTTCAATTGTTATATTTATTGAAGGGAATATATATGAATTATATAACATAAATCGTGTTACGTCGTAAAGGTAACACACCATTAGGTGACAAAGAGGCTTTTATTTGTGGCTGGACATGTTGCAATAAACTATTTTTGATACCATCGTCAAGTATTTTCTTTTCTGAATTAAAACGAAAAGCAATTTGATTTTTTCTATAATGACGATTGAGATCCAAGAATAACAGATAAATAAATAAAAAACATGATACCACCTTCTTGTTTTTTTTTTAAAATAGAAGTTGTATCACAAAAGGGGCGCGTACCAAGTTTTTTTTTACCTTTAAAAGGACAAATACTTTTCTATTTTTGACTTGATCCTTTTAATGCGCTCTTAATAAAACAGTCGTTCAGTTGTTGTACTCAGTCTAAGCCAGCGAAATCAGACTTTTGTTTTTACATGTGTAGGATCTCGCCTTTTTTGTTTTTAATTTATCTAAAATATAGTGTAGGGAAAGACAAGATGTGAGATCCCAGTTTGGTCTTCTGAAAATAAAATATAAAAAGATCTTCCGGATTTGCTCTAATTTGTGAGATCACCAATTACCGAGATTTCATATCGAAAAGAAATCCCGGAATTACTTTTTTATGGTTCTTTCACGTCGATCCGTTTTAATGACGTTTTAGTTTTATTTCCCCAGGTTAATTTAAGTATCAGAGGAATTCTTGGGATTCTCATCTTTTTCAGGATTACGTAATGGCTCTAAACATAAAGCACGTATACTATATACATACAAAAAAATGGGGGATGAAATATATAATGCACCTCCATCCATCTCCAAAGAAAAAAAGATGACAGCTAAATATAAATCCATGTTTTCTGTTTGGCGCTGGTAACATGTAATACCATTCATGGTGATTTTTTAAAGAAAAGAAGGAAGGGAAAATTCACTTTAAGTGTGCGACTCAGTTTTTGTATCACAATGGTCATTTTCAGTCTGTTGAAATCATAGATTATGTTAATTTTCACCATAACAAGTAAACTCTTTCTTTGATTGAGTGAATGCCAAGCCAAATATTTATTCAGTTGAAACCAATTACTAGGTAAATAAAGTTATCATTGGAATGCGTTTACCATTTGTTCTATTTTTAAGGTGGGAAGGTGGAGTCACATAAAGAAAAAAAAGGGTATATCATGATTTATTTTGGACAGTTTTATGCATGAAATACTTCTTCAATACTTTATTATAGACAGAAAGGAAGTATTTGCAAACACGCCACGAGAAAAAAAAAGGATCGACATGATCAAAAAGGGTAAGGTTTTATAATAAAGACTCAGCATATTCTGTAAAAGTAAAAGATGCCAAGTAATTTCCGAGGAAAAGAAAGAAGAGAAGGTTTTAAAAGAAAATGTTGGTTTAATGCTGACAAACACATGTCTAAATATTTTTATTTGCCACTAAGATAATCTTTTCAATGAAAATGGTTGTACTGAATCGATGGTCAATTGACAAGTTGAAAAAAAAATAACTCTAAAATAATGAGTATTTTTTTCGTGAGATCTTTAAAAAAAAAATAACAATAGATCTTTTATCATCATTATTACATAGCTTTTAACATTGGTGATATCCTTCTTCCTTCACAATGTTCATAATTTCATGCAACATCATTTGTTTTATTACTTTACAAGAAATATGCTTTTGTATCTGGTTGGCGTATATTCCTGTTCAACAAATATGCGCCTACAAGTGAGAAAAAAGATCATCTTCATGATTATTGCTTTGAGTCAATTAGATTGTTTTGCATACCTGTAATGTCATCTTCTTGATGGGTCACAATATTCTCAAATTGGGCGCATAGTTTTTCGTATCACGAACCTGCAGTGATGTAATTGTTCCTGGCCCTGATTCTACCCATCTACTTAAAACTACTCAAGACATGCGAAGAGTGGATAGAATTTCATCATAATGATATGTCAGCAGATGTACCATCATGGAAATCCTTATCTATACTAAGTTCCATTACAAGAGCAATCATATGAGGCAATGTACTTAAGGGTAGATGCAGAAGTAAAAGGGAAAATGTATGCTTTAGACGTCGAATCCTTTTTAAAAAGTATCTCCGCTATAAATTAATGCCCAACTATGCTTCTTTGTGTGTAATTTGATAAAGAATCGCTGATTTGTTTTTATAATCGTTTCATGTTATTTTCAACATCAAGAAACGAGAAAATCCTTCCAATAATGGAAGTAAATGAATATACTACAGGTAAATTATTATTGGAAAGTTCAAAGAAAACTGGAATTACCGAATCACTACTACATAATGGTGTTGACGAAAGCCTATATTTGTTCTGAAAAAGTCAATAATATGATATAATCAGTCAGATCACTACAATCATTTACAATTAGCTTTACTGTAGCTTTAATTTAGCTAATAGACCATCATTATTTATGTGAACCTCCTTCTGTAATATAATGCTTTAAAATGAACCATTTATCATCCTATTGTAGGATAAGAAATTCGTGCAATATATATTACGGCAGTCCAACAAGGGAATATGTGATGCAAGTCGAAAATCCTATTTTTTGAAAGGTCACGTGTAAAAAGGCTAAACGCTATTGAAAAGCAAGATAAATGAAGAGAGGAAAATCCTTTCAAAACATGATGCATTCTAGATTCAATGTACTAAAAAGCAATTTATCCATTGTTAGAAAGCATCATGCAAAACTGATGGTGGATTAGAATATAAACCAAGAACTTTCGACGCAAAACACGTACTCTATAAAAGGCAACATAATACTATAAATAAAGTTTTATCAATATATTATTTATTTATTTTTAAAAAAAAAGTACCCATACTGGCACCAGTTGTTCACCCAATGTATAACTTAAATTGGTGTAATTATATCTAAGTTAAAAGGAAGGACAAATATAAAGGTCCCTGAGGGGGACCACGTTCAAGTGGTCACCTTTAAATGATGCATAACTTCCGATGTGACTTTATTCGTGCATCACATCCTCCTGTTTTTTTTTCAGAAATAACTTTTGTTTAATGAAGGACTAATCTTTAATTCCACTGTTACACGGTAGTTTTCATTTTGTAACCACCAATATGGTAATCAAGATATGTAGATAATAATAACAGCAAAAAAACTGAACATAGGATATCTTTATGTTGCAATAAAATGACTTTCTTTTTTTTTGTTAAACAATGCACACAATGAGCAAACACATAAGCCGAGCCCTTGAATTAATATTTACAAATTAGGAAGGAAATACACTTTTAAACAATAGCAATAGAGATGTTTCCTATTATAATGCAGCCTTGTGACATGATCAAATCATTGCAATCTTAAAAGATTAGAAATGCATTAGTTTGCTTTTTATGCCTTGAATATCTAGTTCCTTAACAAGTAAAAATAAAAAGAGGAATACTGATAAAATTATTTTGGAGACACAATCAACCTCTAAGATGATAACTGATCCTATATTTATAGCATCATGGTTGTTACTTTTATTATGGAGAAACCTGCATTTTATAAGCCTTGAAAGAATATATTTGATGGTAAATTATTAATAGTTATTGTTGATAAAGTTATGCACTCTGATTCTCTTATAGTAACATCACTCAATCATGATGCCCTTATTTATTTATTTTTTTAAAAAAAAGTTAAACTCTCGGTTTTCATCACATGAAAAACGAACAGCTCTTTTTTTCTTTTTTCTGCTTGAGCGGCTACAGTGCAGAGTATATTACACCAAGTAGAAGGAAGGAATCCTCATATATTTCTTTTAATCTAAATATACCTTGTATACATGTTTTCTAATATTGTTTAGTTTTATCAAGAGAACCTGTGGTTTAGATATCTGATAATCATGATATTCAAAAAAAGTGCAGTTTTTTTTTAATCATCATCCAAAACTGACCAAGTTGCTGGACGTATAAAGGTTATATTAAGCTTTTCCTTTTCTTAAAAAAAATGGACTAATCCCCAATCACCACTGGTCAAATGATATGCTGATTGAAAAAAAAAAAAAAAAATCTCTTGACTTGAATTACAGATATTCGATGAAAAAGCGACATCCTTCAAAGCATAATAGATTAAATGCACTGGCACACTTTTCATTTTAAACGAGTATGTACAGTACAACCTGGTTATTGGAAAACTCGCTATTGGTATAACCTCTTTATTGGAATAATGTTTTTTGCAAGTATTTCAAATATTAGCCAATAAGGGTGCTGATATCAGACTTAGAAGATGGTATATTCAATATATTGAAATATATTCCACTATACTCTTTCCATGACTTGCTATTCCAATATCTAAGTCTAACTGTACATTCCTAAAATGTATCGCTACTTATGAAATGTCTATGATGGGGTGAAAATACAGGTTTTCATAATACAGTTTTTGTGCCTTTATCAAGGTAAAATACAACGGAATCGTCACAAAGTAGCCTAGTCTTTTGTTATTAGCCTATGAACCCATTCAAACAATGACTCATAAGTATCATTGGCTTACATCTTTTAGTGATGCCAGAATTTTTTTCTCTGTAATTAAACTTTCCTAAGCCCAACATCCCCTCCCCTCTCCTCAGCCTCTTTCATCAATCGATTGGGTAACGTTCTTTTTGCTGCGTAAACTTCAATTTTGGGGATCGTAACCAACTCTTCATCAAAAGAGATGTGTAAGAACATACACCTTTTGTGACAACTACTTTAGAGCTCAATTCCATTTATTCAAGAAAATGTGCTTCTTTGTCAATAGCTTTTTGGAGTTCAGAGCGATTGTTTACGCACTATCAAGCCAAGCTATACTTACTAAATGGGGGAATCTTGGATTAAAATAAACAGAAAAACAAAGTTTGTATTCAAAAAAGAATGCTATTCTTTTTATAAGAACAAGACTTGAATTATTCTAGAGATTT
>VCJK01001286.1:8400-24629 GCA_024139485.1 Backusella psychrophila | reverse complement strand
TTTTTTTTTTTTTTATTTTTTTTTTTTTTTTTTTTTTTTTTTTTTTTTTTTTTTTTTTTTTTTGAAAACAACACTAATAAATTAAAAACACCTCTCCGTTTCTATCTTTCTTTTTTAATAGTCATATTATAACCTTCTAAATTATATATTCCAAAATACCACCTCTACAAATACTTTTATTACTGCTACAATTAATTACAACATAGAATGGGTAAAAACTCGATTAATGCCACTTCTTCCCCCTTGACGACTAAAAGCTCCGCCAAAAGCCTTGTGGCACTTTTATCTGCCCTACTTGTCATCCCCGCTACCTGTGCATACCTGATTTCAATTATAACAACACTCCATCCACCTCTGATAATACCTAGTTCGATTGTCTTGCTGTGGATTATGATTGAAACCCTCTTTTATATCAACTTTGTATATAGCCGCAATAGACTTCAAGCTCACATTAAACCTAATATTCCACTCACAAAACAGCAACGCACAGCCTTGTTTTGGAATTGTGTCCATACTATAAAGGATATAAAGACATGGAGTGAGGGCTGGTTCTATTATGCAGACGATTACACACATCCTTCTATTACTGATATTAAACGAGATAATTTTGCACTTTGGTATGGAATAATGCAAAAAACTTCTTTTTTTGTTCCTTAAAAAAAAAAACTAATATAAACTTTTTCAGGTTTGCTTGGGCTTTCTGGCATGATCATTTAGATGTTGTTCGACAAAACCAAGAATGGAGTGATGAAATTGAATTGATGATGGATACAGCACAAGACCATTTCAAACACGAGTTTGAACATGGATTCAATGATGGTATTGAATGTATTCGGTTAAACCTGGATCCTGTTGAAGCTATACATCGCCCTCTTTTTCTCTACTTGATACTTTACACCGTTACAGTCTTGTATAATGAGATCTTCTTGCATGCAGTTTGGAACTTTAGCCAGGGCCAGCGAGTACAAGTCTGGGGAAGCACTATGGGATATGTCGATCAGTGTTACTACACAATGAAATCATTTTTTTTCCCTCCCGAAACGTCATTTGAGCAAGAGAGTAAGAGTGTCAAGAAATCCGTCGTTTCTTATTACTATAGACCTGTACAACAAACAGAGGACGAGACGATGGTACCTATTGTATTTATCCACGGAATTGGCATTGGGACTTTAACTTATGCAGAGTTTGTGCATCGACTTGGCAAATTGAATCGACCCCTCTTTCTTGTAGAGCTCCCTTATGTTTCCATGCATATGGTGGATGATGTACCAACTGCTCACGACACCGTCAATGCTATCCAAGACATGTTGCACCACCATCACTATAAACAAGCCATTTTTGTGTCCCATTCCTTGGGTACAGGTGCGACTAGCTGGCTTATGAACATCAAACCTGAGCTGGTAGCTGGCACTGTCATGATTGACCCAATTTGTTTTTTGCTCCACTATCATAATGTTGCTTTTAATTTTGTACACAGAGTACCAACCAATTTGGTAGAGGTAAGTCGAGTCTATCTATATCGTTTTTCTACAAGAAAGCCAACTATTTATAAAAGCATGTCATGCACTATGGAGTTGCAAGAGAACTGTATATCAGCAATTACCTCGCCAGACATTTCCAATGGTACGAAGGCATTTATTTTGCAAGCAACGCCCCTACACCGACGCCGTGTACTACAATCAAAGAACCCATGAAGAACACGACAGTGTTTTTATCTGAATTGGATCGAATTGTAGGAAGTCAGCATGTGCATGAATATCTAAAGGAAAGAAACGTAGAAGCCCATTTGATGCCTGGACTTGAGCATGCTGGATTTATCGCGTCTTCAAAATGGAAAGATGTCATTGTTAAACAAATTGAACATATTGCCAATAAAGTGGGGTAATGTGTTTCACTTTAATCTATAACGGGAATACCAAGTGAGATCTTCCCCATTCATTTTTTTTAATATATCAAGGAATTGACACCCTTTGAATTTTTCCCTGCAATGCTAAAAAAAATAAACATCAGAAAAAAGTTTAATTTTATTTATTAAAATATTTACTTTCACGCACGTACTGCTATTATAATTGAAGTAAAATAGTAAAATATAATATAATAAAATAAATAAAATAAAATAATAGTAATAATAAGAGTAATAATAATAAAAAGTAAAAAAAAAAAGAGAAAAAAAAGAGGGTGGATGAATAGTTATTAAGCAGTGGATAAAGTAATTGGTAGTTTCTCATTATTGTCGTTTTCATCCTCCATTGAATTCAAAGCAGCATCGATACTAATCATACTTATTGGACGACTCAAGGACTTGTGATTAAATAATGGACTCGGCGGTGTACTACTTCGACTGAATTCAAGCAACTCCGCTTGTGAAAGGCGAACCGAGAGTCTAGACGATGACCGATTGTTTTGCGAAATATAGGATCGAATCGAGGCAGCACGGGAAGGTGGTCTTGGTTGTGTTGAGAGATGATGTTCGGCTATGAATTGCTCTAAAAAATCCACAATTAAAGGTTCCTTCATTGCTGATAATTTATATTCTTCAAATGACTAGATTAAATGCTGTGTTAATTTTATTTGCTGTTGTCAATAAATAATACTACTAACCAAACGACCATCGTTATCTACATCAAAGTCCCTAAACATATGCTCTACCATCTGTTTGATTTCTGTTGTTTTGTCCTCTTCGCAGAATGCTCCTGACTAAAAACATGATGTAAGATTATATGAAAGCCGCTAAGCAAAATAAACTCTTACCAGTTTTAGCATGACCCGCTCTAATTCTGTATTGGTTAAATACCCATCATGGTTGACATCATAAAGCTTAAACGACACTGTTTTATATATCAGCAACTTGCTCTCTTTACTATTTTTAAACTACTTACAGGCCAACTTGTCTTCAGGTGTTCCCTTGGTAAAAATACTTAGCCCGTCAACAAATTCACTAAAATAAAAATATTTGTTACCTTGGTAATAAAAATAAAAAGAGAGAGAAGCTTACTCAAAGTCAATCGCCTGATTATTATCCCCATCAAACGCATTATAAAGCTGTTCCAAAAAAGCATCGTCATTAGAAGAAACTGAAGGCACATATTTCTTCACTGTCTATATCAAAACATTCACATTAAAATATACTCTATATTCTGAGTGTACAACTAACCTCTTTGAATGTATCTGGTGTTATTTTAGTATCCTTTGTACTTGAATCTGCTGCACTTCGCACATCTTGAGTCTTTTTTTTCGAGACTTTTTTGTATAAATTAATTAGCGACATGGCCATTTTTTTAGAATAAAGAAAAGGAACAAAAAAAAAATCAGTGGGCTTCATGCTCACATCAATATTTTTTTCAGGATCAGCTCAATTTTTTTTTATTGGATTTGGTGCTTTTGCAAAACAATTTGGTGGATTGTCACACCTTATTCACAAAATAGTAAACCTTTTTTCGTGTTTTTATAAAATTAACTTGGTCAACGTAAAATATTTATTCGCATCAAAATGTACGGACCCAAGCCTGCCCAAATGGTTCAAAGTTAATTATATCAATGGCTTCTTACGCACACATAAAAACATATATTTTATTCCTAAATAACCCTCATTCGGCCTCAAAAGATGAATATGAGCTCGTATAAATATGGTTGAGGCTTATAAAAGGTCTGTGAGTCTAGCGTAAAGGCGTAACGTATTGATAACGTTCAAAGAGGGTCTTCATCAGGACCTTATGAGGCCTTTCTAGCTTCAGTTTATTTTTCCGGTGAAGACTCTTGCAGTTCCAAACAAGAACGCTATTGTTGAAACATTTTGACAACGGGTTGAATCTTATCTGTGCTTTAAGATGAAGAGAGAGCTTTTTATTGAGATAAGAGTAGTATTGCAAAACGCCCATTTTCAAAGAAAATACAAACTACGACAGCTATATGCGCCGATAGGTAGTCAGCAGATAGAAATGGGAAAAGTAGACGCCCAGGTAGAGGCTACTTTGTTCTTTGAAAGAAACCCCATTTTAAGAAAAGAAAGTAGGACTAGTTCATTTTCTTTAGTATAGAAAAATATTTTGTTTAGCTCGGTTTTCAAACGAAATAGATTCCCTGTTGTTTATGTGAGCTCGAAACTCCTATTTCTTACGCATATGAATGCAAAAGCAACTTTGAGGTGCATATTTGCATATTTTGTATTTGTGTGGGACATCTCTCGGGGCCAATATATCAAATACCAAAGAGCACTTACTATTTTGATAGATAATGTTTCCAAAGTATTTTCTCATCAAGCTTATTGTGAATATATATGTGAATAAATTTATACATACGCACATACTTGAAAGTTGGTTATAACAATTTTGGTACTATTACTCTATACCACTGCTATTTATATAAAAGAGTTTATTTTCCAAATGTGTGTGATTTTTTTTTTTTATTAAAAAGTCATCATACAAAATGCAGGTATATCAAGTTAAATAAATGTCCTCTGGTGATGAAATTGATGTGGTAATTGCATGAAAGATCCAATATACCCACGATTAACTCTAGTTATATAAATCATTAAGACTAGACATACTTTTATTTACTCGCGTATTTTTAACCAGCTATTATAAAAGATACCTTTATCTTGTTAATCTAGCTAGACAGAGGAATATATTTTACCATTGGAAATAATAAGAATAGAGTTACTAATAATGATAATGGTTTGTCTGTAAAGAGAACCGAACTAACAAATAGACACAATAGAGCATGTCTCCCCTTACATGTAAGGTGGTTTACTAGAATAAATCCCCTCAGATTGTTTAAGTAAATAAAAGTATAAATTACCTCTCTAAAAACCTAAAAATCTACCAACATAATGCCTATTCGTGAAAACAAAAACAAAAAACTAACGGCGTCTTTGTTGATAACAACAAAAAACGAATGTGATAGGAAAACATAGCCAGAAATTGTGTCGTTTCGAGCGTTAGTTAAATGATGAAACCAGTTTCTACGAAGCACTCACTGGAAGAAGACATTGATATTCCTTCTGTTTAGCGTGCCAGATATTAAATAGGATATTTAAAAGTTAAAATTGTGGCAACTGCCGTCGATGAAGGGTATATGCAACTCTATGCAAAAAAAAATTTAGAACTATTGAATCTCAATGTAAACATGGCTCAGAATTGCTTGTAATCATTTGCCAAAAAACAATAAACACTACCATCTTTAAGATTGCAAACTAAGCCTGATATTCACTTTGAAATATAGTTTGTTTTTCTGGATAAAACTTATTATTCTCAATTCCTTTTTTGATTTTCGTTTCTTTGGTTTATTTGCTTTTTGCATACAGCTCGTACGACATTATCTGTAAAAGGAAGTATGAAAAGGATTTTATTTAACAGCGATGAATTCATTTTTTACTGAAACCCCTTAATATTTACAGCATTTTTTTTCTGTTAACTTTTCAATTGTTCTCTCTTTTTTTTTTCTTCTCTCTTCTTCATTTTTTTTTATCTTTCAAGAAAAATGGCAAAGGATAGCCTTGAAAATCCACAGCAAGAAAAGGTCAACAAAAATGGTGTCCCATTATTTAAACAAAAAGTGACCAAGCTGGATGTCTCACTAGACAACGAAGTTCATTATGAGTTTGGAGGTCCCTTGGGTGTCTGTGCCATGATGACAGGTTTTCCTTGTCTGATGCTTTATTTCTGGGTCTGTTTAGAGTACCACCAAGGGAAATTAATTTATCCCACTTCTTTAGCTGACTTTAAGCCTTGGTTCTTTCAAGAAATTGTGAATAAAATCAAATTGGGGGCAATGCCAACAGTTTGGGCTACAAAAGTATACATGGGTTATGTATTGTTTTCTTTCGTCTTGGCCTATACAATGCCTGGTCCTATTATAGAAGGTCTGCCTATCCCTTCACTTGCAGGAAAAAAGGTAGAGCTAAAACGCGTATAAATGTTTTTTTTTTAAAAAAAACATTAATTGTATTTCCGGAAATAGCTTAAATATTTATGTAATGGTTTATCATCTTGGTATTTTACATTGGCCTTTTCGTGTATCTGCCACGTGACAGGTTTCTTCCGCCTGACCTTAATAGTTGATCATTTTGGTGAACTCATGACAGTGGCTATGATTTGGGGCTTTGTGATGTCTGGCCTTGTCTACGTCTTTAGTTCAATGACGGGAAAAAATCATCGTATGTCGGGTAATTTCTTTTATGATTATTTTATGGGTGCCTGTCTCAATCCACGTCTTGGTAAAGTTGATCTCAAGATGTGGGCTGAAATCAGACTCCCTTGGCCAGTGCTTTTCTACCTCTCATTATCATGCCTTTTAAAACAGTACGAAACATATGGTACTGTAACTGCTCCCACTGCGTTCATGGTGCTTGCTCATTTCTTGTATGTAAATGCATGTCAGAAAGGAGAGGAATGTATCCCTACATCTTGGGATATTTTTTATGAAAAAGATGGTAAGTAATATAGCTTTTATGTGGTTAAAAAGTTTACACGGTGTGGTGGAGGTGTAATAAATATATAAATAAATAAAATATACCCATGAAGGATATTGAAAAGAGTGGGAGGGAGAGAGGGAGAGGGAGTTACACTACACAAAGAGAGGCTAAAATATTCCTTGTTTTTTTTTCACGTAAAGGATTTATGCTTATTTTCTGGAATATGGCCGGTGTTCCTTTCACCTATTGCTACGCCTCTCTTTACCTTATGAAGTATCAGCTCACCACCGGAAGTGCCATTACACATAACCTCCCTTACACAGTTTTCCTTTACTTCGCATTATTGGCTGCATACTATGTCTTTGACACCGGGAATTCCCAAAAGAACCGCTTCCGTATGGAGCAAAACGGCTCTTACATTACACGTAAGGCTGCATTTCCTCAATTGCCCTGGGGCCATATCAAAAACCCTACCTATATCAAAACCGAACATGGAAATCTTTTATTAACTTCAGGTTGGTGGGGTATTGCACGAAAGCCTCACTATACTGCAGACCTTGTTATGGCCATCTCTTGGGGTCTTATCACTGGTGTAGGCTCCTTCTTACCTTATTTTTATTTCTGTTTTTTTGTATGTGTGCTTGTCCATCGCGTGTCTAGAGATATGGAGCGCTGTGCTAAAAAGTATGGAAAGGATTGGGACAAATATTGTGAGAGGGTACCTTATATCTTTATTCCTTACGTTTATTAATTGTTAAAGTTAAAATTAACATGAAATAAAATCATACTATACTTTTTTTTTAATTTACATGAAAATGTGGATCGCTCTTATCTTGTATTTATTTATTTATCGCTACAAACATAAAAAGATAGACTGTCAAATGTTCATTATTTCTAAATGTATTTTTTATTTGCAAGTGATAAAAACTCAATATAATTAATGAATAGATAATAGTGTTAAAAATAAGGGGTAAAATATATATTACAGGAAAGGCTTTATTTATATAATTGCTTTGTCTTGTTTTACCAAGCCATTTTAGCAACGAAGCTATTTGTATATCTTCTAGCAACGAATTTTCTTGTTTCATCAAAAGTGAGAATCATAGCGGACCAACCAAAGGGTATAAACCAGTATTTAATTGGAATTGGCGAGGTCTGTAGATAGATATTAAACACAGGAACATAAAGGACAATGATAGCAAGACCTAAAGAGCAAAGCATAGCAGCAAACAAGTAAAGGTTCTTTGAGGGACCAATAATTGGGTTTACATGAACAATAGAAAGTCTTCTTGAACGAGTGGAAAATAAGTTACCCCACTGGCAAATAACCAAATTGACAAAATAGATGGACTGTGCAACATTGACCAGCTGCTGAATTTCATCGGCGGTATATCCCATATAACCATCTGGGCTGTTGAACTTGTTGAAGGACATGAAAATAGCACTTGGAGGAAGGCCATTTTCACTCATATAGTAAAAGAACAAGAACATGGAAGAAAGCATTTCTTGTAAACCAATAAATCCATAAGCATGAAACAACAGTTTAAAATTGACAAGACGATCCTTTTTGGGGCTTCGAGGTGGGCGTTCCATGATACCAGCTTCTGCTTTTTCCATCATCAAGGCTGTGGAAGGGAACAAATCAATCAAGACACAAATAATGATCATCTGAAAGGAGGATAAAGTTTGAGGACAGCCCAAGTAGATATTAACAATGACAGGCCACAATTCTGACCATGAACCAGCAGGCAATAGATACAGAATTACTTTTTTCAAGTTGTCAAATACCAAACGACCATTTTCAACTGCAACAACGATGCTTGAGAATTTATCCAAAAGAATCAAATCAGCAGCCTCCATAGCCACATCACTACCACCACCCATCGCAATACCAACGTCAGCGGCTTTAAGAGAAGGAGCATCATTGACACCATCACCAGTCATGCCAACAATGTTTTCGCGCTTTTGGAATTCCTTGATAATACGAAGTTTTTGATCGGGTGTAGTACGGGCAAAAACAATCTCTTCAAACTCACAAACTTGTTCCCATTGGTTTTCATTTAAGGTAATCAAATCAGTACCAGAGAGCAAAAGAGCTTTGGGTGAGGCAATAGTATCACTACCATATGATTTCTCCTCATCAAAAACGTTATCATAAGTGTCACGAATGAGAACAGACTTGGTATATTTTTCCACCTCTTCCATGGGCTTGGAGGGGTCCAGATCCTTGATGGTTTTGGGACTTTCAGTAGTAAATATACCAATTTGACGAGCAATGGCGGCAGCAGTGGTGGGGAAATCACCTGTGACCATCATAAATCGGATACCAGCACGACGACAAGTAGCAACAGTGTCAGCACTTTCTGCACGAGGAGGATCCACAATAGCAACCATTCCAACAACGCATAAATCTTCATTGCATTGAGTAGCCCATGTAGTAAATAAAGAAGAACCATTATTTTTACCTTGAGGAATAGTCTCTTGATGGATAATGCGGCGAGCAAGTAAAAGTACACGTTTACCCTCCTGAGCCCATTTAGTTTGAGTTACGATCAAAACATCCTTATTACTATCAGTCAATGGCTTTTCGATACCTTCAGGGTACAATACTGAAGTACAACGTTTCAAAAGAACATCAGGTGCACCTTTACAATGTAAAATCCAGTCATTTGTAGTAACTTTGGTAGAACCGGTACTCATAGCAATAGCAAATGAAGCAGTAGTAGGTTTATGAATGGTCAACATCCATTTGTTTTTGGAATTGAAAGGGATTTCAAAGATCTTTTCAGCACAAGCATTTGTATCGGCAACAGTAGCATGGGGATTAGCTTTTTCGGCAAAACGCAAGATGGCGGAATCGGTAGCATCACCAAACACCTCACGAATACGGACGTCTTCATTCATTGTCTCTTGGTTAAAGCGAGCACCATTACAAAGAGCAGTGCCTGCTTGAAGCTGAACAAATTGATGACCCAAGGAGCTGACATCTAAACATTCCTGCACAATTGTATCACGGACGAGAGCAGATTCCATTTCTTCTTCAAACACGCAGGTATCAGAAACAAACATTTTGTTTTCGGTAAGAGTACCAGTCTTATCAGAGCAAAGGACATTAACACTACCCAAAGTTTCTACTGTAGTCAAAACCTTACAAAGCACATTGCTTTTCTTCATACGATTGGCAATCAAAGTTAAGCACAAGGTGACAGCAACAGGCATACCTTCAGGTACAAATGCAACGAGTATACTGATAGTGGCAACCAAGGCAGCAGGCAAAGACAAATATCCAGGGTACGCAACTCGAAGCCAACCAGCCCAAGTAGAAATACAAATAGTTCCAACAGTGATAGAAAGAGTTGCAATGATTAAGACAAAGCGACGGATCTCAATTTGCAAAGTGGTAAGTGCACCAGTATCAGAAAGTGATAGTTTTGCAATACGACCCATCATTGTTCTATCACCTGTAGATGTAACAACACCAATAGCAGAGCCATTCACGCAGTGGGTACCCATCATAGCAACGTTGTGTGTTTCGAGGACGTTATCATCAGTGGCATCAACAGTACCAGGGATTGCATCAGATTCACCTGTTAGTATGGAACGATCAAATTTAACATCATCAGTCACTTGGACAAGACGAAGATCAGCAGGAATCTTATCTCCCATTTTAATATGAACAATATCACCCGGTACAAGTACAGCTGCGTCATTTGCACTAATTTTACCATCGCGTTGGACTAGGCATTGAGTGGGAAGCATACTGTTAATGGAGTCCATGACTTTTCCGGTTGACCAATCTTGCCAGGCATTAAAGAAGGCTTGTAGTAAAATGACGACTAATATGATGATGGCAAGTGCAAGGTTAAGAACTGAAGGATTGGGCTCACCGAGAGGTTTCCAAGATATCCTGGATTAAAAAAGAAGTTTAGAAAATGGATAAACAAGCAAAGTTGATCTTTAGTCTTACCAACAAATAATACTAGCAATCCATAACAAAGTACAAAAACCACCAAAGAAGTAGCTGATTAATTTCTTTATCCAATTATTGGGAGGCTTGGAAACACAATTACGGCCATATTGATCCTGTCGCTTTGAAGCTTGATTAGAATCTAAACCAAGTTCTACACTGGTACTGTACTGTTGTAACACTTGATCGACAGTAATTTTATGATAAGTGGCTCCAGATAATTCTAAAAATAAAAGTGATTAATATCAAAATGTTTTATCATTGGAATTTTGATCATTACCTTCTTCCAAGTTGTTTTTCTTTTTCTTTTTATCCTTTATATTTTCAGCTCTATTCTCAGAGACACTGATGGATAAGGTACGGTAAGCAATAATGGCTTGGCTAGACGCAGTAGGTGTTCTTTGGAGATCCTTGATAGAAACGCCTTTAGAGTTGGTACGCTCTCTAAGTGGAATAGGAGCTCTCTCAAATTGAACCGTCTCGAAGTGAATGGTTTTGCTGTCCACTTTCTTTTCCTCTGGATCTGACATTTAGAGAAAGAGTATGTATCAAAGTTTTTTTAGAGAAAAAAAAAGTTTATCAAGAATAAAAAATTCGAAGGAATACAAAGTAGTGAAGAGAAAAAGGGACCTATATATATTAATTGGAAAAAATAAAAGCTAATATAATGTATTATCTATGATTATATTTATATATTTGAAAAAGAGTTTGATTCAGTTGTTTATATACCCGTTCTTGGCAAACTTGACAACAAGTCATGTCACAAGAGGTAATAAAGCCTTTGGCAGATAACTTTGTTTTAAATTACCGCTGACTTGAGAATTATTTTGCTATTGGCCGATTCAAGTTGAGGCATTATTTCCAGAGGCTCTTTCCACTTTTGAGGGCGTGTGCGTGTGCTTACTCGCACTGAGGCTATTTTTTTATTTTGTTTTTTTTCAACTCCAGGATTAACAAGCTCCATTCTGTGATCTCTGATTTTGATTTTTCATTACTCGTTAGTCTGGTTGTTGTCCTTATCTAGTTTTTTCTTCCCTCCCCTTTTTTCTATAAAAAAAAGAAGCCATTTACTGTTTAGCATTGCACAATAGTTTTTTATGTTTATTTAAATGCATCATTTGGTGCTACTGCATAATCTTATCTTTCTTGTATATTTGCCTTTATTTTGTGAAGTAGCATCTTTAAACCTCTTTGATGAGATAAAAAAAAAAAGAGCTCAATCACAATCATCGGAGTCGGAGATTCAGGATGAAAAAACCCAATCAAAGATGCGCTATTTTACATAATTGAATAATGTCTATCAAAGTTTGTATAATAATACAAACCTTGTTTTAAGAAAGGAGATTGAAGGAATACATAACGTACATACATGAGTTTGAAGTGGTGGCCTTAATATTATAGTGCATAATTTGAAATAGAGAATGAACTATGGATAGCTTTTTATCTCTTCTTAACGCTAATTTAATTGTATATTAAACAATCATATCCTGAAAGACAAGGTTTTCCTTTTAGTTGCTCGTTTTACTCTTTCTTCAAAAAGTAAAAAGAGTTCTCCTGGTATTAAATTACTCGATTAATAAATATTAACCCGCGTCCAACCGTGGAAAAGTCATATTTGAATGATGAACGTTGACCTTAAGGTATTTGAGACATATATTAGGTCATTTACTATTTGCTATCGTTTGTCACACCTTGATGCTCTCATTTATGAGAAAGTGTAAATGAGCAAATTATGCCAATGCTCCAATTTTTTTAAAGCCGTAAATCAGGAACACTTTGATGTTAAATGTGTATTTCGTCATACCAATTCAACGCTTACCACTCGAATGCTTTTTTTGTTAAAAAAAGTATATAACGCAAATATACCATTTTACTTAATGTACGACTTCTTTCCACTGATCAAAAGTAATGCTTGAAAATTAACGGGTTCAAAAATAATACATGTTTATTTTCAAATATTCTTTCTCTTTGAAAAATTTAAAATGCGAATGGCAAATATTGCATTAGAAATATAAATATTGCCCTCTTCATTTCTATAATTTTACCATAACAAGGTTTTTTTTATCGCTGTTTTAACCTTTCCTCTCTCTTTGGTTCTGGATTAATCTTGTTTCTTGTTTTTTCAGTACGGATCTGTTGCCAATAAAAAGTATTTCAAGTCTTTATTTTAAACTCATCGGATACCACCTGTTTGGGTGTTCAAATATATATTCTCGATTTGTGCATATAATAAAGAAAACTGTCCAAATATTATAATTGTAACGACCGTAAAGACATAGAATAATCGACTTAGAAGTACAGAGAACTAGAGATGTTAGTATCCACGTTTTCTTTTACTAGACTTCTTGAAGTTGTCATATTTAAATATCTCTAATAATTTTCTGTTGAACCTGAAACTTCTTTTTTTCTTGGTTTACCCGACCACCACCTGTCTTTAACAATAAGTCCTCGGGTCAGAAAACTCGCAAAAGATGGTGCTAATCAACTGTATTTGGTTTGTCAAGCTAATTCAAAATAATTGAAGTATATACAACAATAGTATGATGAACGAATTTTTTAGGTTTCTTTCTTTCAAGCGATTATGCTTTCCACTTACTTTTATAGATGTCTTTCCAGAAAATAGCATATTCAGATGTTCCTTTTTTATATCTACATTTAGAGTTTCCTCTGAGTATCCTTGTAATAACATTTGAATACTTTAAGGGGGGTTTTTTTTATGAGAGTACCTTAATAAAGTAGAAAGTATTTCCTTATTTCATCTTGATTGTCTATATTATTTGCACCTATATTTACCCTGAATTTAATGTTGAAAAGCTCATATATACTCATTCTATTATATTATATCCCATTCCCTTTTTTTACTAGCTTTTGCCTATGTCTTGATATAACTATGATCAAATTCACCCCTAGAAAATCCTCCAAAGCTAGTAAAATATTACAATTTCTGCCTTTGGATTTAATTATGAGATATGCCGCTTTTCATTCAGAGTGTAATAGTTATGATTTGTGTAGGGTTTTACAGACTGTTCTTCGTCATTTTGGATCTAGTACCCATAGTTTAATAATGCAGGTTTGTTTTTATAAAAAATAAAAATCGCACCATTTGTGAAAGAATGCTATTTTTGCTTATTACACCAACAATTAACTCTGTTTTACAAATCATTTATCGTAAACCTTTCAATATTTTTAACTTAACTGGTTTGTAAAGATTTTTTTTAGTCAAATGGAAAGGCATATACATTTATGCTGTACAGAAAAGCCCTCATTTTTAACGGATGTAACTCCTATATAAATTGTTCTTTGCTTTTACTCGACTTTTATTTTACTATGTCCTCATAAAAAAATTGAAAATTCTAGTATTGCATGAAAGTAATACTAAGGGTCAACACAGTTTGACTTTTGAATATAGAGCTTTTTTTAAATTATCATTTATCTATAGAAACTACGATAGTAACTAAACAGGAATATCTTGAAGAATCAACCACATTTTTATTTTTTCCTTTCTTTTCTTTTCCTTTCTTTCTTTTTTGTCATCCGATATTATCTTATTGACCGCGAACTGAAACATAGAGGAGATTAATAACCCTCTTTTGAAAATTTTATATTTTTTATCCGGATTAAAAATATGATAAAACTTGATTATATAATACTAACATTTATATTATTTTAAGAAAATGATAATAAATACAAGCGATAGCTATTGTATTAATGCACGACTCTCTTAAACAAAACAGTGAAGATGAATAAAACCATTAGCCGTCAGAACCTTGACTTCATTTAGCAAATCGATCAGTAAACCCTTTTATTTGTTTACAAAAAAAATACCCATTTTATCTTTTAATTTTAAAAATGGAAATTGGTAAAGTTCAATCAAAGCCAAAATAATCTTGGAATCCTGCAAGTTGTAACTATTTTTAAACTTTATCGATCTATTTTTTCTTCGATCATAGATTTACAGAGCCCTTTTCATTACGCACTGATCAATTGTAACCTATTTTTTTTGTTCTGCCTTATGAGGATAGTGTCATTATTTTAGTTTTGAAGAAACACATAGAAATATTTTTCTCTTCTTTTTTTTTGGGGGAGGGGGTTTAAATCATGGACAATGATATATTTATCTGCTTTGTCTATCCAATGTTCCTATGGACCCAAAATCATGTCATTTTATTTTAGTTAATGAAAAGGAAAAAAAAAAGTATTCCAACTTTCTGTTTGCTATGAGGATTCTACTACTACCAATAAAACTAAAACCAGATGCTTACTACAATTAAATATAACAAATAAATAAATAGGTGTGTTTTCGTTATGCAAAATCAAAATGTTTATTTATATCATTCTTTTTTTTTTCTATTAGTCATTTTATGTACATTTAAATGGAGAGAAATAAAAAGGGGAAGTGAATGCAGTTGTGATTTGTTATATATATAAAATGAGATTTTCTTTTTCAAAATGGAGTGTGTATGTATATAAAATGGGGGTTCTAATTTTCTGTTTTAAAATCTGCAAAGACTTGGTATTCTTGATCAATATTGTTTTCTTCGGTAGAGGAGGTATTATTGTTTTCGGATTTGGTTTCTTGGAGGTTGGAGTCTTAATCTGAGGGGCTTTGACTATTACTATTTGTGGATGCAATGCCAAAAGAAGGGCTTTCGATGTTATACTCAAGGCGTGGAGATGGTGAGGTATTATTTAATTGATCGGTAGAATTTCCTTCGTTATTTGTAGCTTCTTGACTGTAAGAATTACAATTTGACGCATCTTGTTGGTAAGCTGGTGAAGAAGTGTTGTTGTTGCTGTTACTGTTTTGAGAATACTGGAATGTAGGTTGTTGTTGATTTACATTGTCGTTGGCATACATACTTTGCTGTTGGTAGAATGAATTTAAGTTATCAGTGCCGAGCATGGCGGGGGTATTAAAATAAGAGGAACCGCCAGTAGAAGAAATAGCAGGTGTACTGGGAAGGCTGTTGTTTTCACTTTTCAAGAGTTGAGGTTGGTGTTGGCGTAAAGCATTGCTATTACCATTATATGTAGAGGCGGTATACTTTGTAATGATCTTCTTGAGAGCGTACGGTAAAGTCTTCCAGGGGAATACCTTGACATCCTTTTCAATATTTCTTGGCTTTGGATTAGGGAAACCCATGATTAATTTGAAGAAATCTCCGGATTCAGGTTTGCACTTGCTCACAGTGAGTGGACGGAAGCCTTCAAGATTACGGCGAACACGATTTTTTTCTTCAACACTGAAGCGGATATCCATCAGACTTTCCAAGAGATGAATACAGTCAACTGAAGTAATGTAGCAATCATTACGTTCAGCCCAGTAGATACAAGACACCACAATGTGACCACTGTTGGAAGTGATGCGTTCACCTTGGGAGATTGGGCTGAATGTACAGCGGATCTCACTACCAGTTTGTTCACGCCAGAATTGCACAAGTCGGCGACGGTTATCCCATTCTTCAGGATTCCAGCCTTTAGCCATTGTATCTAGATCACCCATAAGTTTAAGATTGGCACGACTCACTAAGCCAGGATAGGGCTGATAGTTTGCAACAGAGGTAGCGGGAATGTGTGCAGTTGTTTTTCCATATCCGTACTGGCTGCCATGTTGGGATTGGCGTTGTTGTTGGCGCTGTGTTGCGGTAGGGGTTGACATGGCAGCTGCGGCTGCAGCGGCTTGGGACATCAACTGCTGGGTTGCTACTTGTGAATACGTAATAGGCGAAGGTGTTTGAGGGGAGACAGTTGCACTAGAGTCATTGTCAAAGCCATTGAGCATACCAGTGAAACTAGTAGCATTACTGTATAAACTCAAGCTATCATTATAGTTCAATGAAGATAATGAAT
>VCJK01001275.1:30854-42966 GCA_024139485.1 Backusella psychrophila | reverse complement strand
TTTTTTTTTTTTTTATCTGTCTCAACATAATCGATCAACTTATCTTAATACAATATAATAACAATTAGCAATGCGCGGAGCATCTGATGGACCTTGGATTCCACCACCTCTCGAGGGTATCCAGTTTGACAATTTGGGCCCTTCAAGGGACTATTTGATTGACACGTCTCGTCTTTATGATCAAGCTGTTTACACCAATATTCACGCAAAAACAACTGAATGGGAATTGGTAGACAAAAAGTAAAAAAAAAGAAAGAAAAAAAAAAAGAAAAAAAGAAAGAGTATGCTAATAGCGCTAGTATATAACAGAGACGCAGAAGCGTATTTGCCTACTAGAAAAGAGCCTTTAAAAGTCACACTTGGTGTTAAAGAACAGCAGACAACAACAATACCTACGTTTGGATCGATTAAATTAGGTTAATATAAAAGCACGATGGATATTATAGATAAAACAGAGACTTATTATTGTTATCAGATGATTATCTGGAGTATAAAAAAGGCCATATTATCAATACAGGCGGCAGCATTTGGGGACTTGACTTTGTACCAAAATTAAATGATACGGATCCTACTACACAGTACATTGCAGCAGCAGGATATAGGGGTTCAATAGATGAGCATTACTATATGAACGAGGTACAGGAAACGGGTTCATATAAAAACTATATTCAGATTTGGAAGTGTAAACTATCAACAAAAGAGGAACCCGAGGATCCTGAATTGGTAATGTGTCTATTCCATAGTTTTGGTGTTATTCATGATATGAAATGGTGTCCTTATGGTGCCTATCAACAAGTATGTATGCATTCAATCAACTTGTTACACGCATTTAACACGGTGGAGATAGAAATTGGAGAATGCGTCAAAAGATCAACTACCAAAGCTAGGTATTTTGAGCTTTGTCAGTGGTGATAACACAGTTCGTACTATTGTTGTGCCACATCCCGATGCAGTGAAAAGTCAAATGGTTGGAAATCAGAATGATTCGTCTACTATATATAGTAAGTGAACCCATTCCCTTTGATAGTAAATCAAAGTCATCTTACTTTACATAGTGTCTATTAAAAGTAGTCGGTGTACATTTAAAGGGCTTAGTTCCAAAATGATTTCTCTTAATTGGGGTGGGCATAAAAAAATTGCAGTTGGTTATAGCTATGGAAGAGTAACTGTATGGAACATGGAGGCGGCACTTGAGGGAGATGACCAAAAGGATGAAAATCAATGTAGAAGATACCTTACACATAGTGTCAATGTATTAGATGCCGCTGCAAGAGTGGTTCAATGGAACGGTCATGATGATCCAAATATACTCCTGCTAGGTGGCTATGATGGTCGTATATTATTGGTCGATTTGAAAGATCCTCATTTACCTTATATCATGACACGTATTCGTGGTAAGTTGAAATACAGAGGCAGTGATTATGTAACAGTATAGTGATTTGACTCAATTCACTGTTATGACAATTAGGTATTGCTCATTCTGGTGCAATGCCAGGCCATGGTACTTGTGTTATACATACTGATAACGATAATATTTCCAGAGTTATGGTTCCTACAATGAATTCATTGCCACTATCAACAAAATTTGCTCTCACTCCTGGTGTTTGCTGGGATATTGGTGCATCAGAGCACCATGTCCATTTTGCTTATGGTACTGCCACCGGCTGGGTGAGAGGAAATAACACGTATCATGAGAGAGTAAAATCGGTTGTAAGTTGGATAGTTTACTATATATCTGTATATAGTTGGCTGCCATTTTATTAACTATGGTTATTTAGTTGAGTGTTCAGCATGTTGTATACAAGTTGCATTATAGTCATACTCACGACACATATAGATATGTTGATGGTGTTCCACCTCAGGTTAATAGGGCATATTTAAAATATCCGCTTTGAACATAACTCACTATTCTATTTACTATTATTAGAGCTTGGAGCAGAGTAGGAAAACACCTACTCAAAGAAATCAAGATGCAAGTCACATGGGAATACAAAAAGTAAGTACGCTTTGTTTATATCAGGAAAGGGACTGTAATTAACATGATGGCTTTTTGTTTTTAGGTTGTTTGGAATAATAATAAAGAAACATGTGCTTTTCTTGCCACCGGTGGTGCAGCAGGTCTATGTAGAATAGAGTTCGCTGGTGCTGGCAAACATTGGATATAGAGAAAGCGTTGCAATCCTCTCATTTTACATCTCAAGCAATTCTTTTTCTACAGAAAAATACGACATTTATTCACTACTGTATTAGTGAGTAAGATATAATT
The DNA here is from genome assembly GCA_024139485.1 of Backusella psychrophila. Taxonomy (NCBI): domain Eukaryota; kingdom Fungi; phylum Mucoromycota; class Mucoromycetes; order Mucorales; family Backusellaceae; genus Backusella; species Backusella psychrophila. The sequence goes on along the minus strand of VCJK01001275.1, from coordinate 40,700 downwards.
ATTAGCATAAAGTTTTATTAAAAACCACATCGATAAGTTTATTAAAAAAATAATGAACTGTTTCTTTAAAAATTAGAATACATTTTAATATTTAAATACATTATTGATAAGAAATCTGGTTTAAAAAATTGATATGTTGTCAATAAAAGGAAGTTAGTACTTTTCCATGACAAAAGGAGTTATACATGGTGGCTTTTTTTTTCTTTTCCCAAAACTACTTTATCTTTCTACAAAGAGGGGGGGTACACAAAATGAATAGTGTGGCCAAAAAGGGTTTTTGTAAAAAATACAATCTTGAAAGATAAAAAAAACCTCCCTGAAGGTAAAGCATGGAAACTTTGGCAAGTTAGTATGATGGGTGCTCAACCATGGCTTAATAACAGCAATTAGTAAATACAAAACTGGAAATACATCTTTCTCAGAATAAAAATAGATAAGAATAAATGCAGCACTGTATCTATAATCACTAAAAGTTGTATCATTTCTGCCAGGTATTACATATAGAAATCAGAAAATTAAATAATAAATAAGTTGCTAAAATTGGCGTTTCCTACTTCTCGTTATAGATTAAGAAGGTTGTTTGTGCTATGCCCCTGTCTATAAGTGTTTGCAGACATTTATGGCGTAGTCACTTGTGTGCCGATCTTTAAGCTTTACTAAAATTAGGTTTTCTTTCTGAGAAGCATGAATGCTTTCAGGACACTCAAGGGTTGTTGTTTAATTATTGAATTTGGTCACACGAGAACGCCATAATGGCTAATGAACAAATGTTTGTAAGAGAGGGGGGAATAAGAGGGGTTCCACGCAAAAACGTTTCTGATAGAAAAAAAAAAGGGAAAGTAGCAGTAGCATAATCTTGGAAAACTGGAAGCATACCATTTAAGATGTATTGATTATTCACTTGATTCAATAAATACAAGGGGATAAGCAAATGACTCTCATACTTCAAGGTGAAGGTCTTCTTGGAACCAATTCTAGAATGTGTATAGAGGCGAGCTTCATAATAAAATTTACATTACTGTTTTTTTGCTATGTAAATTAAAAAAGCTATTGTAGCAATATCAGATAAAACCACATGGATAGATAACCATGTATTCTTAAATAACTTTTTTGTTAAGACCTTTTATGGTATTGGTTGATATTGAAATTCACACGCACATATAAGTTTAATTTTGGATAAGAACAAGAAAAAACATCATGACAAATTTGCATATGATGAAAACTTGTTATGGGCACAAAATAGGAGAAAATAATCAGCACTTTTAATGGTGGAATGTAATTATTAAGAAATGCTTTACCAAGAAGAAATAATGCAATTGTTTATAGTTCATTTTTTTCTATCTTCTGAATAGGCACTACTTGGTTGATTTATTAAAGATATGGGAGGAATCGGACCTTGGTGACGATAGTGGAAGAACGATTTGCCATTAATTTTATTATTTTTACAAATGTAAAAGCAATGAAATATGCCATACGCAAAAACATGGCTATGCTTAGAACAACTATTTAGTATTATTTATTTATGGGATATAGTATCTGATTCTAGCTGATAGAGTTTATCTAAATCAAGCTGTGTCAAGTTTGAATCCAACTTGGTTCTTTAGCGGCTTATCTGCAATACGATAAGGAACGTGTGGATCCAGTCGAGCTGTACTGAATAGAGTTTAATGGTTTGGTGTATTAAATGGCAAAGGGCAGCATTTACAACACACTAAATTTTACACTGAGACGCTTAATAATGCCGCTTATAATTATTAATATTTATTCTTAAGAATTTATATGTATTGAAATAAATTCTAGACAGGTAAACAGAATTTCTCAACTCGTAAAAAAAAAGAACGAGTGGATTTTGGGTTGTCTGGTGTCCTCAACTTTGATGATGGTATTGTCTCAGCATTTCTATTTGGTGTAAATCACTTTTACTCAAGAAACATACACAGTACACGCCTGTCATATCTTTTACAGAAAAATGGACACTGATGCGTAATATGTGCAGTAATACAAACAAAGCCTTTAAGGATGACCAATGCCTATTCAAGTTACTCTCTGAATCAATTCATCAACTAGATTCATGTACAAATTAACTTCAACTTGCTAAAAGATATTCCTTCAATATGGGAAACTTAGATTTTTTTTCTAGAACAGGAAAATGATGGGGTAATCTTTCCCATAGTGCTTACGATATAAAAGCCTAGTCCTTACAGATCTTGAGTACTACTGACTTTTTTTCAACCATCCACGATACGTAAAATCAAATATGAACAACAGTAATCCTATCTCACAGAAACTTGAAAAGCTACTAACATGGAATCACCCATATAAATTTACACTACAGCTCCTCCTTGTAGGGATATCACAATCTATAAGGCTCTCTTATTGGTAAAAATCCGCGATACTTAGTTGTGGATGTGACCGACATTGAGAGTGTCGATAGTGACACTAGAAATTTGAATTTAAAAGAGGAATTCCAGGGGAATCATTCATATAACTCTATCTGCTTTATTAAATAAAATAAAACAAATTTATTCTACTGTTTAAATTGAATACACTAGTTTTTGTTATAAACATTGACAAATGTATTAAGTATTATATCAGATCAAAACTTTCAAATATCGAAATGAATATTGTTTTTACAACATCTTATTTTATTTTTATTTTTTTATTGTTAAGCATTGGCATAATTTGATGCCTTTGCTATTCATGTGTTCCCAATGACAATTGATGTTGATTTGAGCTAAATTTATGTGTCAATATGAACAAATCGAGTGCATTAGTATGTACCAAAATAGTACGCTATTTAACACAAACATTGCTGTATTTGTTTGACCAAACTTCTTTCCGGTTCAGGCTAATTGCTTTGCCACTTTGACAAAACCTTTATCAGTTTTTGACGAATTAGTTTATTACTTTCGCAAACATTTTGTAAACTACTAGTGAAATCGCAAATTCAGGCATGTGATGTTGCCGGGATCTTAAATCAAAATGCGAACAGAAGATATAGAAATGACTGAAATACGGGTGGGGAGGATACGATTAAATGCATAAAATAAAATTAGCAAATATTTGTAATACAAGACTAGTACAACACATAGAGCAGACTTTGGAATTAACTCTGAAAATAACAGCTTAGCAAAAAGTGAATTGAATATGACAAGCACCAAGTTATAATAAAAGTTGACAAAGCAAAGAGCACCGGCAAAATTGCAAATTCAAATCAAGATCAATTTGTGACGTTAATCCAAAATGCAAGAAGTAGAATCACCAATGATCGATTTCTTAAAATGCGCCAAGTGAAAATTTAAAATGCGACAATTTGACTTGAGAGAGAGTACCATATATGAATAGTATTATTGTCCGCTTCTTTCCCCTCTCTTTTTCTTTTCGCTCTGTATCTTCCCCCCTTTTTTTTACAGAAAAAAAAACAAACCTTTTCTTTTCTAATATATCTTACAATGACTGCCGTTGATCTTCCTGTTAGTATTGAATCCAGAGAGAGCTTTTCTATGAATGAAAAGCTTGCTGTACATGACACTTTGGCAGATCAAGAGGACAACCTTGCAGTAGTTCAAGAACTTCGTCAATCAGATGATTGGGAGGAAGTCATTGCCTATGAGCATTTATCGGACTCTGCTCGTGCACATTCATTGACAGCCAACACACTTCGAGCAAATGGTTTAATTGAAAGAAGACCTGTAAAGTTTTTTAATGGAGATAAAACAAAATGCATCATTGTATTGCACCTAGGAACCAACCTGTAAGTCTTGAAGCATTTTTATTATCATAATATGAACATGTTATCCCCTTCCCCAAAATAAGTATATGACATTAATTATTTTGTTGACGTTTTACATTTATAATGGAAACAATGATAGATGTGGACATGATGGTGTTATCCATGGTGGTCTTGCTGCTACCATTTTGGATGAAATGCTAGCCTATGTTGTAAGCATTTAATTTCTTGATTTGTAGCAATCCTGTACATATATTTTTTATACTTACAACTGTATTTTAATAGACAATTCCAAGTCTCCCCAATTTCACAGGCTTTACAGCGAATTTAAACGTCGACTATCGTAAGCCAATCAAATCTAATCAATGGGTGACTGTCCACGGAAGATTGGAGAAGCTAGAAGGCAGAAAGGCTTGGGGCAAGGCATGGATAGAGACAATCGATGATGAGCCTGCACTTTTGACAGAGGCAACCGCCCTTTATATTAGTCCTCGTTCAGATGGCCCCCGTACAAATTTTTAGAATTCCCTTTTTGTTTTATAGAAACACAAAAAAATAAATATATCCGAATAAAACTGCTTGGTGGTGACTGTCAATGATTTGCCAGATTTAAACTTGCTAATGTTTATTAAGCTTTTTATTTCTCTTTCTCTTTGTTTTATTTTTACATAAACTTGAACAAAATGGCGCGACATGATGCATTAGTGTCTATTCTCGATAATGACCTTTACAAATTCACAATGCAACATGTAGTTGTGAAGCACTATAAGAACATACCAGTTGTATACCAGTTCACTAATAGAGAAAAAGATCTCCATTTGAACGCACAGGCAGTAGAGTGGCTGAACAAGCAAATTAAAGGTAAAGAAAAAGATGGATAAGATGGATAATCTTTGGTATTTTACTGTTGGTCATCTATATATGGAAAAAACAGTAAAAATATTAACACCATTTTATTCTGTATATTACTATTATCACAATTTTTTTATTTTTGCATAAAAGATATGGAGAATCTTTCATTGTCAAAAGAAGAGCACGAATATATGTCCCGTTTCCCCTTCTTTGATGAAGAGTATTTAGATTATCTCGATAATTTTAGATTCAAGCCATCAGAACAAGTGGTGACACATTTTGATGAAACCACTGAGGACTTTGAATTAGAAGTAAAAGGTTTGTGGGACGAGACTATTTTATACGAAGTACCACTTTTGGCTCTGATCTCTGAAGCCTATTTCCGCTTCACTGATAAGGACTGGTCTCATGACGAACAGGCTGAAAAAACAAAGATCAAGACACGAGCTTTGATCGAGCATGGTTGTATTTTCTCGGAATTTGGTACTCGCAGACGTCGTGACTTTCTGACTCACGATTTGGTCATGAAATCCATCGTTGAAACCAACAATTCGTATAAATTGGAATGTGAGGAAAAGGGTGCTGAGCCAAAAGGTCTATGTGGTGGTACTAGCAATGTCTATCTTGCGCAGAAGTATAGTGTCAATGCCATTGGAACAGTTGGTAAGTACAGGGATAGCGCAGCGATCGTGTGACTCAACATTTTCGTATTTTGTCACACTGTTTTTTTCATCATATTGTGCCAAATTTACTTATGATTTGTTTTTCTATTTATGTATATATATATATAAGCACACGAGTTCTTTATGGCTATCTCAGCTTTGGAAGGTATTGAACATGCAAACAAAAAAACCTTGGATGTGTGGTACGAGGTATATCAGGGTGCATTAGGTATTGCATTGACAGACACTTTCACAACCCCAATTTTCCTTCATGACTTTGATAAAGATCTTGCTACCAAGTTCCCTGGTGTCCGCCAAGACTCTGGCAATCCCTTCGATTTCATTCATACAATGGTCAACCATTATAAATCCATTGGTTTAGATCCAAGCACAAAGACCATCGTCTTTTCTGATTCTCTCGATGTCGAACGTGCTCTCAAGCTCCAAGAGGCCGCAAAAGAAGCAGGAATCAAGTGTACTTTCGGCATTGGCACCTCTTTTACAAATGATTTCCAGAAAAAAAGTGACGAAACCATCAAGAGTAAAGCATTGAATATCGTTATTAAATTGAAGGAATGCAATGGTAAACGTGTGATAAAACTCAGCGATGATTCTTTGAAGCACAGTGCAGATAGTGCCACCATTAATGAATTTAAACGTACGTTGGGTATCGATCTTTAATTGAAATAACAACAATATCAGCAACAAAGCGACATCATTATCATACAAAAGGGCACATCTTTAGATGAAAAACAAAAACAAAAAAGCATTTACACTCTATGTTATATTGATATATCTATAAAAGGGATGGGTAATAAATGGAATAATTATTATCATGAATCATAAAATTTCTATTAGCAGGTTTCCTCTTATGTTCTTGTATGATACTTCATTTTAATTATGATCTCAGGGATAAAGTTAATTGCAGGGTTTTCTTTTTTTTTTCTTCAAAATATGACAAGGAAGACCAAATACATTAATTCTTTCAAAGAGTAGAATAAATATAAGAGTAGTCCTTGTCTCATCTATTGTTGATGTTGATGAGACACCAATAGAGAAGAAAGGTATAAAAATGAGAGAACAAGCAAACGTACAAGAACAATATAACAAACAACTAGTAGTTTAAACACGGGATCAATATCATAAAGTAAAACTAACGCAGAGTTTACCCGTAAACATTTAGAAAGGAAAAACGGATTGGAGTGAACTCACTGATTGATTATTACCTAGTTGTTTAGTGATAACAGCACAAAAACCAATGTTTCAAATTTATGTTCCATCAAACCAAGACAATTACCATAGAAATTGTTGCTATATACAAGGGTTCCTTTTATAGCTATCATACGCAAACATTTTAACAAAAAAACTGTTATTTTAAATGATACCTTGATGATACACGGCGTGTGTTCTACAAGTTATCTGATCATTGTCCTTATTAATAACTGTAATAACACGAGATATACATGTATGTATGTATGCACATATGATTTAGAGACGAACCGGAGTTCATTTTAAGGATCGTAGAAAAAGTATCACCCTTAAAGAAATTCCCAAAGTAGTGGTAACGAGATAAGTATTTTTATGGTGGAAAGGAGAACGAATACGTAAAAAATCCAAGTTTCTTAAAGCCTATTGAATTATATGCAGGTCCTCTTTTATAATTTTAGGAAATAGGAAGCATAAAGAAATTTATATCCTATATCGAGAACTAAGCTCTTGATAAAAAATGTTGTGCGAATAGTCATTAGCAGAAATCAACATTTAGAAATGAAAATTGGGATCATTAGATCTAAGAGTTTGAAATACGGTCTTTCATATAGTCTAATTCATAGTGATAGTAGGAGGAGAAGCATTCTATGATAAGTATAGGGAAGAAATATTCTGCTTTTGTCTACATGCCATTTAAAAATCATGTGTTTTAATATATTACCTATGTGTTTGATTAAGTGAAAATTGATGTCACTGAGAATAATATCAGACATATATTGCATTTAAAGAAATATTTTGTTAGCTTTGTAGTTTAAAATGGTAGTATTTATACTGATACTAGCATCATTATTGACGCCAGGTGTTCAGTAGATACTATCAAAACCATCATGCTATTTCGACTTTATAGAGGTTGAATAAAAAAAATAGCATTTATGGCTGTAAAAATATCGGGTTCATAAAAATACAGTTTATATTGAGTTAGAGACAGGCAGTCGACTTTAGTCTGATGTAATTTACTCCCTTCTGTAATGTCTTTTAACTTTTGCTTCAAAAAGATATGTTATTTTAATTTCAAAGGGTTTTAATATTCTTAAAATTTTGGCCAAGTTTTATTAAACAATAATTAAGCACAGAAATATATTTTGTCATTACCAGTTTAATCCATGCTTTACAAAATTCGAAATCACTATAGTATAAATAGGGGCCATATTTATAAACTTTAAACTGATGCATGTATAAATCGGGCAGTTTATATAAACCGTCTATTGGGAATGTTCCAATGCGTCGTTTTGCTATCACACAAAATCGAAATGCAAAAAGTATAAATTCTTGTGGTTCATATTCATTTGAAGATCGATTTTTTAAGGAGAAACATGTTGATCGATATTATATGAATGAAAACGTTTTAGTACATTTGTTTTTTTAAAATAGTCTCCTTTTTATTTTTACATGAGTAAAGCTAAACGTATAATAACACTAAAGGGATGTTATTATGTAACAGCACGTCAGGTCATTGTTTGTTTTGAATATAAAATCCTGTAGCTTAAGCAAGTGTAAAATCCAACTAAAAAGAAAAATAAGGTTATAGGGAGTGCATAATTGACCCATCTTTCTTTCAAGAAGAAAGCACACTTATAATTAAATTTACAAGTATTAAAATATTCATGTATTAAAATGCCTGGATTGTTGATCTTTATGTTCACAAAGTAGGTTCTGTCATTGAGAACAAAGACATTTTCTTAAAATGATGGTTATTATATGTACATTATAAACTATAATATTAGATATTCTATCGCAAAATACGCCAGTCTTGCTTTTAGATAGATAGATAGATATATATATACTTACATAGATATATTGTAGCCGAGATTTATATTTACCTTAAAGTATACTTATGCTTGTTATAATATCACACTTGATGGGCAAAATTAGAAAAAAATGTGACAGATAAATTATAAACATGTACTTAATGTAATCCGTTACAATTACAAGTCTTCCTATATATATAATATAGGGAATTTGTAGGTCTATCGCATGACTTGTTTAGGAAAAAAGAGCATACTCTTGTACTAAAGATATATGTCCTACCTATCGTCAAGAAATAACTATAATATAGTGAACCCAATTATGCACTTGAAAAATATTACACAGCAAGCTATACATTGTTTTATTTGCTGAAACATAAAATGTACTAATATCTCAACTTACAGCTTAACGTACAACTATTTTCTTAATTAAAATAAAACTCTTGTCAACGTCATTATATTTTCAGAAACTAATACTTTGCTAGTATCATTTAGTTAATATTCCTTTATCAACATATTCAGCTTCTCAAATAAATAAGAGAAAGTATCTTTGATTTGTCATTTTCTCGTCCAATAGTCTCATGTATTTGAAAGCCAAAATTGAAACCATCTCACTCCATCACAGATCAACAGTTTCCTGCATTTTGTTTTATGCATTTCTTTCGCCTTTGTTTTATTTCGCATTGTATATAAATGGGCAATTTACTATCAAGAAAGAAGATCAGACAAAGAAGACAAAGCTTACCAAAAACAAAACGAGAGTCAAGTTTTCCAGCTCACCAAAGATATGAAAACGAATATAGTGTTAATACTACGCGGTCAGTAAGTTCGATCTTACTTACATCACCACAGCACTATGACCAAAAGTCGGATAATACGAATAGTGTTAATAACAACACACTGCCACAGCTGGATCCAGAATATCCTCGAGACGTAATAACAAATAGCAATAATTTTAGCTCGAACAATGAAAGGAATAGAGACTCAATAATGCAACAGGATATTAATAACGATCCGTTTAATGGAATTGTCGAGAACCCACAGCAGCATAAACTACTCGCTCAATCTGACTATTGGCCACCCCAAAAACAAAATGGTGCTACGGGTGAAACAGATACAAGCGATGTGGAAAATAACCAATTGACTGTCAGCTCATTCAATCAGCTCTCTTCAAATTCTGAAAATATGAACTGTTTTTCAAATGTGGATGATTACATTCATCGCTTGCTAGATGCAGGTTATGCATCAAAAGTGTCAAAACAGTTGTGTCTAAAAAATTCTGAAGTGAATGCCATATGTCGTACCGTTATGGATATTTTTCTGAGTCAACCGGTAAAAAAATGAAAAGAAATTTCCTTTGTTTAACAAATCACTTCTAACGTTCACAAATAGTCCTTATTAGAACTTTCACCACCTGTCAAGATTGTGGGTGATACACACGGTCAATACACCGACTTGGTTCGACTGTTTGAAATGGGTGGTTTTCCTCCTTCTTCTAATTATTTGTTTCTCGGTGACTACGTTGATCGTGGAAAACAGAGCCTGGAGACCTTTCTTTTGTTATTATGCTATAAAATTAAATTTCCAG
>VCJK01001275.1:18708-29143 GCA_024139485.1 Backusella psychrophila | reverse complement strand
TTTTTTTTTTTTTTTTTTTCGAAACGCCGTTTTAAGGATTACTTAATATAAGTAAATTACAAAGTTTAATAGCAGCTAGCATAAATCGTGCATGGAAATACACACGGGCGATGTGGGGAAGAGAGAGTATAATACAAATAGAGGTGCGAAGGGGTTGAGGAAGGGGGTCAACTTAGGAGTAAAGGTACACGGAACTATGTTTTAACTTTTTTATTTTGGTTCTCAAATTTAATATATATAAAAAGTTATGATGGTGTGTTGTTTTTGCCTTATTTAACTAGTTCAACATAAAAATACCAAATCTTCTATTATACGATATAGCTGAAAAAGTAACTACAAAAAGAAGGTTTCGGCATCATATATCGACATGACCAACTTCTCGTAGATCGATAAGCTTAATATAAATCATGTTTGTGTCACATCCTTTATATGGTCGCGCTAAGTCCTAAACAACAGATTGGGATGATAATCAGAACACTTTCCGAAAATATAAAGAAGGTAAAAAAAAAGGAGAGGGACAATACAAAAAAGTTTAAGGAAAACTAATATCAGGGCTTTGGCTGCTATATTTCTTTGAGAAATACTTTCAATGTATAACTTTCCACCATTGTTATGATTTAGCTATTTATTTACTTATTTATTTATTGTGTTTTTATGATAGCCTAATGAAGAAAAAAAGAAAAAGTAAGCGATTGTGTAAGCCGATTTATTATAGACCATAGATGCTTAGGTTTTATTTAAGGATACTTTACTGAAATTGTTCATGTAACCAGTATAATAAAGATTGCTCAAGGCTTTATTAAGTCATATAAAAGTGGTTGTATTTGAGTCATTTTTAGCTTTTTTGCTACTGTTTATGAATGTTTGTGTTTAATCTTGCTTAGCAAGAAAAGGCTAATTCCTTTACATTAAGCATATATACATAAATTATATGAAAACTTACTATGATACCTTCACTACTTTAAGGAGTATGGGCAATATCCCTTCTTTTTTTTAGTATTTAAGTATTTAAGCAGATGATTTTTTTTTTCAGTTGTTTTTCTTTTTCACTTCAATATTTAACTTGCTTTTTTTTTTTAATTTTTTTTTTATCCTTTGTTTCTCTTAACATTGCTTCTATACCAACGTTTTACTGAAAAAATATACCCTGAGGTCTTTATTCACACATTACTTAATTGCTATTCTTTACCTATTCCCTCATCATGCAGTCATGTCAATCTTATTTTAATTACTTGAAGCGAGAGAACTCGTCTAATTTAACTGATTACACCGATGCATCAAATCATCTTCCATTGGAACACCCACTTGCGATAGACACCAGCGTGTCATTACAAGAAAACTGCTACTATTACTACTGTTCTGAAAACAGTGATCACAGAAAGACTTATGATCCAGACTATCCTTTCCATAACTCATTCAGTAACTTATTTGAAGATATGCTAGAATATAATAGTGCACTATCCTCCCCTGAAATCATGCCGACCCAGTCTCCTCTTTATAGCGATTACATGAGCACTGCTTCCTTCTCTCCAAGCATGACTACCTTAATGGACTCTAAATATATCCCAGAAAACTCTATTTTAAGCACTGGCTCCGAATTTTATCAAGCATCTGTATTAAGAGATTGTAGCATGGAATATACGAGTAACAATTTTGTTTCTATTAAGGAAGAGGCCTATTCAAATGTTTATCCGGAAGAGTCTTATTTGAAAACCCAAGGCATCGATACACAGGAGCTTGAATTCCCAATGAAAAGCTGTAAATTTAGCTGCAAATATCGTAACAGTATGAGAATCAGCAGAGGTAGAAGTAGCAGCAGCAGTAGCAGTAGCAGCAACAGTAGTAGTGAAAATGAATCCTGTCAGACACCTGCATCAGATACTCCTTCATACAGTTTTGATAATTATACTTTAGCAATCTCAAGTGATAGTAAACCATATTCATGCCACTTTTGCAGTCGCGCATTTGCTCGTAAACATGATCTGCAGCGCCACATCAGAGTCCACACAGGCGAAAAACCATATAGCTGTCCTTGTTGTAAAAAAGCATTTTCTCGTACCGATGCATTAAAACGACATTTACGAATGGAGGAACGCTGTAAAAATAGCCAAGAGGTATATGAAATGAAAAAGAACGGAAAAAGACGATATAGAAACCTATAGATCTCTATTCCTTTCTTTTTTATATATATATACATATACTACTTTTTTACCATATACCTGATGCAACACACATTTACACACTCACAAACGCATACACTTGCAAAAAAAGTATCCATGCATTTATTCCATTATTATGACAGATTTTATTCATGTTATATTTCATTCTCATGTATTTATGTCAATTTATGTATATGCCCTTTATTGATACCGTAAAAATTCATTCCACCATTATGCACAAAAATATTACATGTATTTGTAACCAGATAGAGCAATATATTGACTTTTTTTTTTTACATATATATCCTGTCTTTTTAATTGTCTTTTTCAATTTTGTAAAAAAAGAAAATATTACCAGAGTATAAAATATACTTTGCTAAACGAATATGTGTATATTTCCTTCTATATATGATACAAATATTTAGAAGAAATCAAAGCGATTTTAAACCTGAAAGTCATAATTTTACTGCATATTTAATAACAAGAACCCTTACATTGAAATATAAAGCCCTTCTTCATGTTCTTAGGAATTATTTAAGTCATTTACAAATTTGTATGCTCCAGTCAACAGATACATTGGTATACGACCTCTATGTTTCCTCTCAAATACTTTATGGAACATGGAAACGTTTCCCTAAAACTTAAAGTCTAAATTAGTTCTTACATTACCTTCATTTTCGAGGCAAACAAACAATCCTGCATTTCCTTATATTATTTATTTTAATAATATAACCAACATCTAGATTTGTCATACAGTAGGAGTTTATAGTATATAAATGTATATATACAATCGCACATATCTTTACAGGCTAGTGCGATTTTTCTCATTGTTATTTTTTTTTTTAAAAAAAAACATGAATAAAATACCTTTACATTTCATTCTATTGTAAATATTTGTTGTACAAACTAATTCCAAAGTACAACTTAGTATTCATACTGGTTATTCTACTAAACCTATCTTTTTCAAAGACTGATATAATAAACAAACTAGTAGAGCTATGTATCTATTATACATATTAGTTAATGTATAGATATGTTAGTATGCTTAATAATTTACATTGGGATTTGTAATTATCCTTTATAGTCCATGTGGTTTCTTAGATATTATTTTTTCTAAAACAACATAAACCTAAACACTAAGCATATTTAATTTTGATTGGCATCTGATTTAAGTTTGTTTAGAAATACTAAATTTATTCGTGCTTCCTCTACTACAATAGACACTTTACCTTATTGTTTTTCTCCTAATAATGCGCTTGAACCAAAATAACTGTTGTAATTATACAGTGACATACAGTGACATACGGTGCATATAAACATATAGTGTCATGTTATCCAATATATACATAGTACTTTAATTGAGTAGAATTTGTATATTGTAATTAGTTTGATCATAAGTATTACATAGAGCCTTTTTTTGGGGAGCTTTCAATTCATATTTTTACTTTTGTTTTTGAAAATTGGTTTACCTTACAACTCTGAGTTTAACTTATTTAATATCGAACTATTATATCTCTTTTCTTGCAACAGTTGATGCATAGTCACGAAAATATAGGTTGCTTTTAGCAAAACAGAGAAAATCTAGCAATTATAACTTAATATTGCTGCGATTCCTTAAAAAATAGAGATTGAATTAGGGACTAAGTTATTTCATTATAACATAACATAGTTGGATGTATGTGTGCATTTTTTTTTTCATTCAATTATTTTATTTACTAGAAAAACTATTTGTCTCGCCCTGAAGTTTACGGATATGTTTTTCTTTGTCAGGGCAAAATAGAGAGTAGAAATCCCTTAATGACTTATTTGTCATAAGAGAGTGGCTTTCTCTCTCTTTCTAAAATGTTCTCATTTAATTCATCTCCCCGGTTTCAGTTACTATTTAAGCAAAGTATCACATTATTTTTATTTAGATGTTTGCGAGAGCTATGTTGCTATTGTACCTGGTTTTAATGTTGATCTCAATTTCTCTTACTTTGGTGGATATTACATCCAAGTCATAGTAGTAAAATATTCATATGGTTTAGTATTAACGACCAAAGCTTATTACATAATCTAGTATAACCAAAACCCTTGCTATTTTTATGTTGAGAGTAAATACGAAAAGCGCTAGTAAAAATTAAATCCTTTTCATTTTGAAGAAACAAAAAGAAATGCAGGTGGTTTGTGCTTTGTTGGTTTTTTTTTCACGCACAGACTTACATGAACATAAGACTTGAATGTCATATTAAACTACATAATAGTCTTAGTTAATTAAAATAAAATTACTTTAAGTAGAATCTACAGTAGATGAACTCGAATGGATCCCAACTAAATTTATTGCATACATCTCTTTTTCTATTATTCGTCCTTATTTTAGAGAATATCCCTTATTATCTCCTACGTTTGGTCTAGGTATATAACATTTACCAACAGTTGGCTAGAGGTAATTTTTGTTTTTTATCAAATTTCAGACCAATGTTACCAAAGTTCCTGAATTGCAAATTGTTCTGGAGTTTAAGCATGAAACTTTGGATCCTATTCTAATTGTAACCTGAATTAAATTAAGTCTGTGTCATTAGAATACATATTTCGTTTGTTAGACAAATGGTTCAACATGATTAAAATGTTATTTATGGTCTTTGTAATGACTTAGTTTTGCTATTAGATTGTAATTTTTTTTTACTAAAATCTTTATATATACTCTAGGTTTCCAATAGTATAGTAAATTACGCTTGTCTTAAAATTATATTCTCTAAAAATATGGTGTGCTTTAGAGGCAAGTGATTAGATTGGTACATTCTGCATTTTATATTCTAGCAGCGGTTAATTGTATTCTTATTTTTTATTTTAAGTTAAAGTTATGTACAAAATAAGTGGCCCATTTACAATGCTGTTCGAAGTATAGATAAAAAAGTTTCGAATTAAATGAAAAAAGGGACATAAATGATTGTAAAATTGACCGAATTTATTGATAAAAAGTTTTGATCCTATTGGTAAGCACTTTTATTTAACGCCTAAAGTCTTTCAGATTATGTAGAAATACTTCAATTTATTGATAAAGGAGACTTTGGTTTTTGTAAGGTTTCAGTTCAGTTACTCAAAACCGTTATAAGAGTTGACTGAAGAGTACCACTATATTTAAGGGAACATCAACTGTTATCTTGCAGTATACCTTTTAAACACTTTATAGCTATTGGATATATAAATAAAAACTTCTTTCTTGCGGATGGATCATTGTGTTTTTCTTTTAGTTTATGTGATTATTTAATTGATATACAAAATTTACTACCATTCGTTTGATGCCTTTTTTTTTTGTTTCCCGTTTCATAATTAATTTACAATCTGTCAATGCATTGGATAAATAGTGCAAGTATGTGACCGTGCTCCCCAATTACTGTATAAATCCCAAAATGATAGACTACTGAAAATTCAGGTACAGAAATAATAGTGTGAATTCAAAACTTGGTCTATCCTTATTATGTCTTGTATTTCACATTGTATTATAACTTCTATTTAGAAACGGCATAAACAAACAAACAGAAAAAAAGGAATTACAAGAATTTTCAAGGGGTAGTGCGCAAACAATGTTACATGCATATGCTTGGTCCAATCTTGAAATGTTTGAAGTGAAATAGATAATTATTGTTCATGAGTAATAGTTACTAGATGATTTATTAGAGTTTGTAATTATAAAATTCTCGAAATACTGTTTTTTCAGTAAGAATTCGCACAAGTGACAAACCAATTCGTCAAAAGTGAAATAAGATTTCGTCAAAAATGGCAATAAATTTTAGTCCTTTTTGCATTGGAAATCCCGTATTTACTTCATATAATACTGTAGGGTCCAATACGGGTCTCTTCATTGCTAACAAGTTGGTAAATATGAATTAACCGGAAACAGAGTACTATATGTATGCTGCTTAATATGTATATCTTTTTTTTCTTTTCTTATTTATGAATGAATATATAAGTATCTATTATTTATATAAAAAAGCATATAATGTGACTATAACTTTGTCAAGTCAACAAAGTTATATGAAAAGATACGCGCGCTAAAATTATCTTTGTTACTTGATGTAAGTGGAGTCTCCTTCATTTAATAAATCAAATCGATTAGCTTAACCTTAAATTTGAATGCGAAGAAAAATCCTTTCAATCTTCAAAAATTTCCTTTTTTCCATAGCTTCTTTTAGTATACACATATTTCATGATTAAATGCAAGAGCTGATTTATAATAGTTCTCCTTGATGCTTCTATTCCCCTATTCTTTTGATTAGACATTTGCATAATGTCGAGAATGACAAACTGGAACATCTATTTTGGCGGTACTCTGTTTTTTATGTAGAAAGTTTTTTTGTTATTTCTGGTATATCAATTATTCTTTATTCTAAATTTTAATATTGATTATATTACTTTGTCTAATATTACATTATAAGTCAAAGAGCTGCTTTAGATATACCAAAAAAGTCATTTCCATAACAGCTAGAATATTGTAATGATACAATAAAGGATATAACAAACAAAACCTGTTTATTACTGCTTAGAGTGCACTAGAACTAACATATATCGAGATGGATTTTTAAATAAAACAAAGTATTCCACTATAACTTATTATCTGGCTGTGGATATTCGTAAAAGCTAAATTGGAATTAAGGACTTTTTTACGGGAATAAAAATGCCTCTTAATAAAGTAATGTTATATTTTATTTTAAACTTTATAATATCCAGGCTGTAGTTATTATAGGATAGTATGTGTATGATTTAATTTTATTTTTTGAAGAACTAATCTATACTTTACAACTGAAAGAAAGCAGTATTAAGAAAATCGGCTTAAGTATTCCGAGCCACACCCATTGATCTGATTAACTGTGTCAAAATTAAATTGAAATTATTAATTTCTTTGTTTATCAACACACTGATAAAAAAATATATAAATACTGGGGGTTAGCGAGGAAAATAATGCTGGTATAATAAATGAGTAAGTATGTTATTCGAATAGATTATTTGTAAAGCGGGCAGTGTATGCATTCCTCACTAATAATTTTGAATAATATATATATTTGTAGCCATGCTTATTCCAATAGTACGGTCTTAACACCACGGGGTTCTTCTTTTTTATTATGTGGATGTTTCTTTAGCTTCATTATTTCTGTGCTCCATGTAGATAATGTGTTAACTTTGAAAGCATTTTTTTTAAATATAAAAGTGCACGTTTTTTTAGAAGAGGTTGCTGTAAATGATAACTTTATGCTGATACTTATATAGTGTGGTCTGGGATAAAACTCAAGTCAATTTTCTTTAAATGGAATTTAAATTTATTAAATATATTTATTTTTTCTTTAATGAAAACATGTACAAACATGATTCAACTGTCTCAAGATGCAAGTTCAAGTGTTACAATGATGAGATTATTAATGTATTAATACATGTCGATTGTAATTATTGGTGCACAGAATAGTGTAACAACGGGGAACACAAAGTCCAACTTTTAATACCAAGAAGTTGAGCATGATACAAACATGCTGATCTGGTACCAAAAAAAACCTAATATAGTAAGTTTTGAGGAAATAAATGAACTATCAAATTTCACCAAACTTTATTTGTAGTGGCCAAAGCAGTGTAATATTTTAAAAATGCTCCAAGTTTTAGTGCAGTGCAATTTATGACTATCATATAAAAGTTAAATCCGATTCAGGACACTATGAGAAAATTAGATGTAAGTAGATGCATAAAGATAATTCATGGCAAATACCAATAAAAAACAAAATAAAGTTTATCATTGTAAGAGTGTAAACCTGATAGTCAAACACAAAAAATACAACTATTTTAAGATTAATATCAATTTTCAAAAGTATTTATTTATATATGTTTTATTTCGAATAGATCAATTGATGAAGGGATAAATGTAACACAATGTATGGTTTAAAGGTTGAATAAAGTAGAAATTACAATAATGGAAACAGATACAAAAGCCAAGTTTGCTTTGGTGGCGATGCCTTCCGACATGCTAGAGTAATTAATTGAGCTTGAGCTAGGGAAAGCAGTTGACTGGCTTGTAATTGTGGTATGAGCTAAAAAAAATAACGGTGAAGGAAGTTTAAGGAGAAAGAAGTGTATAATTAGTTATGATGTTATCGATGTTGACTACTATTTATTTTAACTTACTTGTTATCACTGATTGACCAGTCATAATTGCGCTATTATCTGCGATAGCAACAGATTCGGTGGGAGTGTTAACATCAGAGTTTACAGCGAGGTTATCTGCTACGTTGGGCTGAGAAGCTTGAAGGGCTTCGGCATCTGGGGATAGATCTTCATTTTTTTGTACATTAAATCCAAGCTCTTCATTATTCTCTCCACTATTATCCTCTTCCGTATCATCATCTTCCAGGATTTTATCTTCACCATCATCATTCTCGTTAACATCGTCATCCTCATCCTCATTGACATCCTCATCCTCATTGACATCCTCATCCTCATTGACATCCTCATCCTCATTGGCATCGTCATCCTCATTGACATCGTCATCCTCGTTGGCATCGTCATCCTCATTGACATCGTCATCCTCGTTGGCATCGTCATCCTCGCTAGCATCGTCATCCACATCATCCACATCATCTTCATCATCTTTGTTCATTGTATCAATAGTTTTATCGTTGATATCAGCTGCATTCAAGTTGATTTTGTTGCCATTAGTTAATTCATTGTCAATATCAGTGGGTGTGTATTCGCTCGTTTCTTCTAGGGCATTTTCTTCTTCATTATCGATTCTGTCGTCATTATTCTCCTTATCATCGTCAACCTGAAGATCAGTTCCTTCCACTTCATCATCACTTTCGTTATCATTGTTCTCGCTATTATTTTCATCCTCAAGCTGAAAGTAAGTTCCCTCTACTGTATCTTCATCAGCATCTTCGTCTTCATTTTCGTCGCTTTCATCAACATCTTTGTCTTCATTTTCATTGCTTTCATCTTCATGGTTTTCGTTTTCGTCATCTTCAGCTTCAGCTTCAACCAAATGTTCCTTTACAGCATCTTGCTCTTCATCATCTTCGCTAACAGAGTCCACATCCATATCAGCTAAATATTTCACATCTTTCTCTTCTGGTATAACAAGGTCTTTTTTGATATATGCCCAATTGTTATCGACACATTGAGAGTAGCAAGCGCTCTCATCGCTTTGGCATTCTTGGATACAGATATCTGAATTAAAGTCTAAAAAATATCTTAATAAATATTGGCCATTCACTAAGGCTGTTTTTGTATTACCCCAGTAGTCTTGGCAGACAGCGTCACCCTGAGAACATTCTTCATAGGCAGCAGAACTAAGCTTTACAGCACAGAGGATAGCTAACGCAAGTTTAATAGAATACATATTTTTTGTTTTTGGTGATGAAAAAAAAAAAAAGGAATTGAACCGTTTCTTTTCCCTCTTTATATACTTGAACATATTAAGCTGGTTGTTTCTATTCAAACCATTGATCTTTAAGAATAACTAAGGGACATGGGCGATCCATCTGGGCTGCCAAATAGGTCAAGATCTGTCTGAGAATAAATAATATGCGTACCTGTTAAAAGTGTCACTAAATTTATTATGAATTTAGCCATGACCTGAAAAATAATAACAACAAATAAAAGCAGTTTTCTCGATTTTTTTTTTTTTCATCTTCTTTTTCTACTGCTGTTCCTTCTTTTTTTTTTCCTTCTTCACCTCCCATACCTTTCCTTTAATAATGCTTAAAGTACTTTCATTGACATTTTTCGCTGCATTAGCTTATGCTAGCTCTGTAGAAATCACTTCACCATCCCCTAATGATGTCTGGGAAACTGGATCCACTGTACAGATTAAATGGTACTTTTCGGTTCGATATAAAATATCTTAAATATTAAACTTATTATTATTGTTATTATAATAACGATAATAATAACTAAACACAAATAAATGATCGCTGATCCTCGATGCCAAATGTTTAATAGGAAAGTCACTGATAAAGCAACCAACCCTCTTCGTATCCAATATGCTTCAGGTTCTGCTCAAGCTTTGAAAATTGACGGTTTGATTGCACACAATGTGTCTGCTAGTGTTGGTCAGTATAGCTGGAAGGTTCCAAAGGACGTCAAGCCCAAAAATTAGTAAATATCATGATTAATTTATTTTTAAATATATCATCTAATTAGCTGCTTTTATTTTTATCTTTATTTTGTCACTAGCGTCATTGAGGTTGGACCCAGTGCTAAGGACCTTTCATTTGCTGGTAAAAATATCTGCACTAAAAAAAATCATTAATTATAAT
>VCJK01001274.1:0-12694 GCA_024139485.1 Backusella psychrophila | reverse complement strand
CTTTTTTTTTTTTTTTTTTTTTTTTTTTTTTTTTTTCGGATGCTACAAGAGCATTTCAAATCACGATAACTGATATTTGGAGTAGATCTTTTAATATCATCAATCACAAGCGATTAAACCTGGTACAAGAAAAATAAATACGCCAATACATTTAGTTTCTTTGAACTTTAATTACGTGTAACCACAATCGTACATAAACGTTGTTGTTTGCACAATAAAAGTTGGATTATCTGAAGAATAGTCTGGAAATCGGAATACTTTTTGCTAATCTTTTTAGCCATAAGCTATGAAAGGTTGCCAATAAAGCTTACAAGTAGTGCATTGGTGATGTCATATTAGAACCTTTATAGTAGAGAATCGCAATAGTGTGATTTGACTATATCCATACATGCGGTAAAAGGTAAAGAAAAAACACAAACAACTTTACAAACAAATATGCACTAGAAATTAATTTCCAGCTTCAAAATGTTTATTTAAAAACTCATGGCGTACAGGCAGTACCAATGACAAAATCTGGAACCTACAATAAAGTGCTGTATGCTGCATCTGACTTCATAAAAAAGTAGATGTGCTTTATGAAAAAAGAATATCTATATTTATTTATCTCTTCTCTTCATAAACGAAGAGAATATGTGAACTGAGTCGTTTAGTATGAGAAAAAAAAATCGTCATACGAATGCTTTTTTAGCACACAAAAAAAGTAGTCTTTTACGGGAAATTTAATGTAATTATTTCTATATTATACAAATGCCTTTTAAAGAATATCCCTTTATCGATACAATAAGGTATAATTAATATCATATTAATCTTTTGGATGAATTCAACCCAGCCTTTCGTGAAAGTAATTTTTTTTTGACAGGTTGTATGCAATTTTGAAGTACTGTATTTTGGTTTTTAAACATGCTTACTGCGCTGTGTGGCTGGTTTAGAGAAATGTGAAATGGTCTATTATTTTATGAAGCACTTTAGGAATAGCTTATTTTTTGAACTTTAACTTACTACTATCTTGTTGATCCACACTCAGTTTAAACATATTGTATCTATTTCAAGTTGGCTGGTTCATTTTTAGAAGCAAAATTTATTAATCAGGTAGGATATATTAAATTTTGTTTAAATATGAGAATGGATATGATGAACAAAAAGTCATCTATCTATTAGAGTGGGTGATTTTATAATATGAGCATTTGTGAGCGAATAATGCGAAAAAAAAAAGACGCATAACATTGTGAAAAATTATCGGAAAAATTATTTCAAAGAAAGCAAAGATTAAAAAATGTAAGGGTTAGTTTCTTTTGTTTTTTTTTTCTGGTCGTGTGGATCTAAATAGGCAAATGTAGATTTTGGTAAATGTCGAGGTAACAGAAAAAACGAGAAGAACATAACAAAAGGTGTCATCTAGTAGCAAAAAGTAACAAAAAAGTAACTCACAAGTACCTATTTAAGCAATAGTGGCAATCGATTAATCCTTTTTTTATTATTCTAAGAAATTTAAGCTTTTTGTAGTACAAAAACTTGTTCTGTTTACAAAACGGTTACATTGCATTTGTGTTTTGTTTTTGCTTTGAAATAACAAAGGAGCAGAGTTTAATTTTTGGATTGGCGACAGTTTAATGGATCAAAAAAGTAAAAATAATAAATCAACCTTACATTTTTATTTATAATCATCTTATTTATATTATTATAGTTTATTACTACAGAAAAAAAAAAGGGAAGGGCGTAACGGACTGTGTGACAAATAATAGGGAGCAACCGTGTGCTTCTATTTGGTTATTTTTATTATTCTGCTTTGCTTTATTATTCAATAAATGTAGAAAGTATATTCATGTGTAAATAAAGATCGATAGAAATATCAAAACATATGCTTTGTGTAAATTCTACATAATTTGCAACGTGTAGAATACAAGGCTATTAAAACTTAGTCTAAAAAAAAGTGTTGGTGCACAAACTACCCAGTCCTGTTCTGATACGGCCTATTCGCAAATAATGGAAATATTTTTTTTATAAAGAACTGTGATACAACAAGTTCTCGATTAAGTAGAACCCTACCTTGTTATTTGCTGTATTATTTTTATAAGCCTCCTTAATATTAAAAAGTAACGTTGTTAGTTAAGATGGGGGTGAGTAAATAAAGAAAAAGCACGTAACAATGAAATCAGAAATGCAAACTAGCAAAATAGAAGCAACACTCAGCTTAGACTGACATTTTGCTTATGGTTTAGTCTTAAAAAAAAAACGTAAAAAGCTCATAAAGGATATTTATTTATTTGACTCTATACGGATAATTGCTCATTTCTACCAGAGTAAAAATTAACATGCGTATCACAAAGGAAGCACGAATGTGAAGATATCGAATCATCGAATTGTACAACTTGCAAGGAGTTCGGCAAACTGGTTTGGATGGTAAGAACCACGGACATTACAGGAATACAAAGGTATCACACATCCTAAATAAAAAGTGATTCTATATTACTAGATTTTAATAGACAACACCTATTAATTTTTTTCTTTTTTCTTTTTTCTTCTTCTTTAACCTGCTTTTTCTCTTTTTTTTATTTCCAAAGGAAAGAAAACTTGGATCGAAATTGCTCTTATTTTTAATTTATTTTTCATTTTCATCTCCATTAAACATATCATTACATTTTAATTTATTATAACTTATTCCAAAAAAAAAAAACACATTTATACCACTTATAACCCTTAAAAAAAACATGTTTGATAAGAGCGAAAGCTTCCCTAAAGGATGGTTCTCCATCAAGAATATTAGCAATGATTACGTTTTGATGGCCGATAACGAATCCCAACAAGTCGGTACACCTATCGTCTTGTCCACTTTACGTACTAAAGATTGTGATGCCCAGCTTTGGCGTCACGATGAACAAGGTTATCTTGTCAATAAGAAATCCGG
Source organism: Backusella psychrophila (assembly GCA_024139485.1). Taxonomy (NCBI): domain Eukaryota; kingdom Fungi; phylum Mucoromycota; class Mucoromycetes; order Mucorales; family Backusellaceae; genus Backusella; species Backusella psychrophila. The sequence continues at coordinate 9,789 of VCJK01001274.1, read as the reverse complement.
ACAAGTGATGGATGTCGCCAAAGGTAACTATAAAATTCACATATATTAAAATTAAAATTGGTCTACACATCTTGGATTTTTTTTTGTGTTGCTACTCAAAAAACACGGGAAGAATCCGATGGTGCGGCCATTTAATTCAAAAACTTTCTTTTTCTGTTTGGTGTGAACTTTAACTGATTTTAAATACCGATTTGCATTATTACTTAGGTACACCAAAGGCTGGTGTCGACATTGTACAACAAATCAAGGCCACTAATGTAAAGGAAGACCAAAACTATCAACACTTTGGTTTGTCTACTGAAGGTCATATCTACTTGACCAACAAGCCATCCCTTGTTCTTGGCATTAAGGAGGGCTTCTTCTCCCGTCGTGAAGGTCTTCATGTTCACCTCCAGTTGGTCGACAAGCGTCATTTGGATCGTAAGGAACAACGTTGGAATTTCGTTGAATACATTGAAAAGAAACCTGCTCCCAAGAGAAGTGGAAGCACTTCTACTATTGGCAGTATTAAAAGCAATATCGCTTCCAAAATCCCCAGTGTTCATCAAATCAAGGAAGATGGTAAGTGTACATTCTTTTTTAATACGCAAGAGTTTATATGGGTGATACTAATGATTATCATTTTAATTTTTTTTTTAAAAAAAAAATAGATGCTCGCTCTGTCAAGTCTACTGCCGAATCTTGCAACAGTCTTGATCAGGACGAAGGCAATAATATCCCTGCTGGATCATTTCCCGAAACTGCCTTCTTCTTGAAGTCTGATGCCACTGGTCTTTTTGTTTCTCTCGAAAATGCCACTTCTCTTGCTTCTGGTACCCAGATTTCCATTGAGAGTCTCCGCAAGAAGGCATATGATAGCCAGTTGTGGACCTTTGATAAAGCCACTGGTCGCATCATTAACAAGTTCTCCACTCAAGTTCTTGGTGTTGAATCCGATTCCATCAAGGATGGTTCCGATATCTGCCAATATCCTGCTTCTGCTGCAAATGATAAGACTCAAAAGTGGACTTTGTCTCCCGAAGGTGAAATTTGCTTGGCCAGTGATGCCAACTTTGTTATTGGTTTTAAGGAAAGTTGGTTTGGTAGCCGTGATGGTGCTCATTTGCATCTTCAGAAACGTAACAAGGGTCATCAACACCAAAAATTCACTGTTGTCTTGCCCGTTTTCAAGAAGTCTACTGAAACTCGTGTTGAGCAAAAAGGTGTCTTCCCTACTGGTTGGTTCTTCGTAAAGAGTCAAGCCCAAGGTCTTGTTTTGTCCGTCCTTGATTCTGGTGCTCTTGCCGCTGAAGTTGCTGCTACCAAGCTCAATACTTCCAGCTACTCTCGCCAGTTATGGAAGTATGAAGGTGGTTTCCTCATTAACAAGGCTTCCAGCATGGTCCTTGATATTCGCGGAGGTTAGTAAAAAAAAATTACCTAAAAAAGAAAAAGAAAAATACAATCCCAGTTTTTATTTGTTGTGTTGCCAAACATTTATTGATTTATATACATCTCTAAATTGCTTTAAAAACAGGTTCCATTACTGCTGGTGCAAGTCTTTGTCAGTACACTAAAAAGAGCAGACACAATGAAAATCAGCAATGGGGTTTGACTGCCGAAGGCTCCATCCACCCCCAATCCAGCAAGTCTCTTGTTTTGACTGTTAAGGAGGGTGAAAAGATCAAGTCTAGCATTACTTTGACTGAAAGAAAATCTGCTGATCATAAGACTCAATCTTGGAACTTCGTGTTACCTGTTTTCAAGAAGAAGCAAGGTAAAAAAAATAATTTATTTTATCTGCTGTATCAATTAAAATTTAACCTTATATATAATTATAGTAACTTCCATACAAAAGAAGAATGTCTTCAGATATGCTACTTATCCTTCTGGTTGGTTCTTCGTCCGTTCTCACATTAAAGCCTCTACTACTGAGTCTCCTTTGGTATTGACTGCCAGTGAAAAGTCTGGTTCCGTTGAACTCGCCTTGTTGGATCGTGAACATTGGCACAACCAACTTTGGTCGTTCTCCTCTGGTAAATTGATCAACTATGGCACTGACCTTGTTATTGATGTTAGCTGTAAGTATATATTTAAAGAACGGTCCAGATCAAATGAACTCAACTTTTTTTTTAATTGAATAAAATAGCTTATGCCGCTGGTTCTGAGTTGGTTCAAAAATCTACTGCCAATCAAAAATGGTCTATGACAACTGATGGTTACCTTATTTATGGTGCTGCTGCCGAAAGTGCCTTGGCCTTAAGTGTTGAAACCCAAGCTAAAGGTAGCTACAAGCTTACTCTTTCTGTCCACAAGTATAGCGAAGAGTTGCGTTGGGGATTCTTGATTCCTAAATTTGGTTACAGATCTGGTGTTCAGATCCTTTCTCACTGGTCTATTCATATTCTCAGAGAATGGCGTAAAACCACTACTCGCGCAGTTGCTCAAGTTGAAAACGCTGTTTCTGTTGCTGAATGGCCTCAGGGTGAATTCTATATCGGTGGTAAGGACAACTATGCTCTCGTCCCTGAGAAATCTGAAGCTGGTGCCATTCTTGTCATGAAGAAGTTGGAAGTACAATATGCTGCTATCTTTAAATGGATCTTTAGAAACGGTTATCTCGTGCATTGTGCTACAGGATTGGTTATGCAAGCTCAAGGTATAAAAATAATAATTTTAAAAATAGCGTAGCACACATATTTACGTGGCACACATTTTTTTTAAAAAAATTTAATTACATAGATAAACTTACACAAGGCGGAAAACTCCAATTGAGTGTCGAGAACTCCGCTAACGAGTATCAAAGTTGGATTCTTAGAACTGATGGTTCTATTGTCTCCAAGAAAAATGAATCTGTTGGTCTTAATATGATTCAAATCAATGGTCATTGGACTATTCAAATTTCTACTACCTTCTACCTCTGGCGTATCTTGTACGGCCGCTATGAAACTCGTTATAGCGAAAAGGAGAAGAAGGATGTTTCTTATCTCATTAGTTTCCAAAGAATTGTTCTTACTATGTGGATTTACCGTAAGAGTAAGTAGATATATATATATATATATATATATATATATATAATGTATGGGGATGAACAAAATTTTCTTATTCTTTTTCAATGATTCAGATGATACTGAACGTAAGTTGGTTACTCGTTCATATGGTGTTTTCCCCAAGGGCTGGTTCTTCATCCGTTCCAAGTGTGACAAAAACTTACTTATCACCATTGCCGCCGAGAAGAAGGGTGCTAAGCTTATTTTGTCCAAGTTGGACTCTCGCTTGTTCAGACGTCAATTGTGGAGATATCGCGATGATGGTTGTATTGTAAACATGGAATCTGACTATGTTATTGATGTTGCTGGCGGTAAATTAGCCAACAAATCAAACATTATCCAATGGAGTCCCAAGTTCTTGCGTTCTAGCCGTAGAAACCAAATGTGGGGTCTTTCCGTCGAAGGTCACATCCACCCTCAATCTCGTTCCGATTTGGTTCTCAGCTCTGTTGGTGATCATGCTTGTGAAGGTGCTGAATTGAAGTTGATTACTCGCGGTAATTTGGCATTGGATTATCAGCAATTCTCCTTCGCTGTTCCTGTATTTGGAAAGTGTATCCACACCACTTATGCTGCTCAGCAAGCCAATAAGAACAGTCTTGTTTTGGAAAAAATGTCCGATGCCAATATCGATGTCTCCAGCTCTGATCGCTATGAACGTATTACTAAGCGTACAGTTGTTCGTCGTTGGGCCGTCTTCCCTGAAGGTGGCTTCTTTATTCGCAGCTCTCATGGCGGTAAGAACTTGGCTTTGACTGTTGAGCGTGATGAGGTAACTCTCAAGTACCGTATTGTTGTCCGTACTTTGAACTTTAAGTCCTACAAATGGCAACTTTGGAGATACCAAGACGGTTATTTGGTAAATGAGGAAACTGGATTGGCACTTGATGCTCAGGAAGCAGAGGATGATGTGATTGAGGGTGCTCAGGCACAGGTTTATTTGAATGAGAAGGCTTCTCATGAAGGACAATTCTGGGATCTCGGTGTGAACGGTGAAATTCATTTAAGATCAAACGAGAGATTGGCTATTGGTGCTACTAGCTCTGAAAAAGCATCTGTGGAGGGTGCTTTGATAGGTATAAATCATGTTCGTATTGTTAAAACTAACGTAGGTGAAAAGCAATCTGTAACTGTTAAGTCTGAACAATGGTGCCGCTGGACCTTCTCTTCTCCTGTATTTGGAAAGAGAACTGTTACTACTGCTGGCTCACAGGAAAGCTTGAATATTGAAGGTGTTGAAGAAAAGAAACTTGTTGTTGAAGAAAACGACGAGGCCAATGAAGATGATTCTGACTCAGAAGATGAAGAAGAGGAGGAATATGAAGAAGAAGAAGAGGAGGAGCAGGATGAAGAAGATGATTTGCAGATTGAAACACCTATTCAGACACCTTCTTCATCTACCACTACTGCAAGTACTGGTGCTGCCATTGTTGGTGCTGGTATTGTTGCTAGTGCCATTGCTTCTGAAACCGAACCCAAGAAGACCACTGAAACTGCTAGTGCCCCAGGCTCCCCTACTATGAAGAAGTCCAACTCCAACAAGGCAATTGGTTTGACTCGTAAAGACTCCTTCCAATTGGATGATGACTACATTCCCTCTGGTTTTGAAAAGGTCGTGCGCTACAAGAATCACCATAACAGCTTCCCTCAAGGTTACTTTTTGATCAAGAGTACTTTGCATGGCTATGTTTTGGATGTAGTTGGTGATGTCCGTGACGGATGCAATGTTGTTTTGACTCACATTAAGACTACTGATTTCGCTAGCCAGCTTTGGTCTTTCCGTGATGGTTTCTTGATTAACTTGAAGGGTGATAAATTGGTTTTGGATGCTGCCCAAACTGATTCTATTATTTCTGGTGAGCGCGTTCGTCTCTGTGCCCGTGGTACTACTCTGGAGCATCCTGCAGATCAAACTTGGGAAATTAACTCTGAAGGTTATATTTATCTTGTGACCAAGCGCTCTATTGTTTTGGGTGTTAAGCAAACCAAAAGATCCGATGCTTTTAATCAGATTGATGTTTTTGTCCAAGAACCCAAGGGTGTTCAAAACAAGACTGCCCGCCCTGAACAGCGTTGGGAAATTTTGGTTCCTGGCTTGATTCCTGATAAGCAAGGTGAATCTGGTGTTAAGATTGTCGAGTCTGGAAAGGTTGATACTGTAACTAGTTCTGCTTCTGCTGTTATTTCTTACAAATGGATCAAGGAAACCTACTGTCATAAAGTCACTGCTCAAAATCAATGGCCTGGTGCTGATGCCTGGTTCTTTATTCGTTTTGGTTCCCAAAATCACTTCCTTGCTTCTGGAGAGACTGCCCAAAGCCAAGTTGGTCTTTACGAATTAGATGAGACTATGGATTATAAGAGATTTTTGTGGATCTACATTGATGGTTACTTGATCAATTATAAGTATATGCTCCGCCTTATTTTGTGTACTAAGAGTAAGTTTTAAAAAAATAAACATGGCGCTAAATTTCAAAATATACTTATCACTTTTTTTACTTAACAAAATAGCTTACAAGTGGATCTTGTCCAGCTCTCACAGCACTCTTAATCAGAAATTCTATATTTCTGCAAATGGTTCTCTCTCAGTTCGCATTTCCACAATTATCTACTACCTTCGCTTTATTCGTCGCGCTGGCTTCTTTGAATTGTCCAGTTCAACTGAACGCGACTCAACCGAAGTTCAAGGATTAGAGCTTCACGTTCCTGTTATTAGCGATGCTGAATATAAGAAGGCCTATGTTACTGCCATCTCCGCTGCTTTGCAATGGATCCGCAAGCAGAAATCTACTTGGACTGTAATGAATACCACCACCATTCGTAGAGGTGTCTTCCCTAGCTCTGCCTGGTTCTTTATCAAGGTCAACAAGGCTGGTGCTGATAACTTTGTTTTGACTGTCGATGAAGAGAAGGCCGGTTCTCAACTTGTTTTGAAGAACCTAGACTTCAAGCAATTTAAAAAACAATTATGGACTTTCAGTGATGGACTTTTGATTAACTATGGAAGCAAATTTGTTATCGATATTCAAGGTAAATATTATTTTCATTTCAGTGTGTTATAATATATAATTAAATATTTAACTTTTTTTTTTTAAATTATATTAAAACCAGGTTCTATTGCCAGTTCTTCTAAGGTTGTCCAAAACGCCGAGGCTGCTGTTAGTACTCAGAAATGGTATTTGACCGCGGAAAGCTCCATTGAACTTGAAAGCCACGATTACTTTGTTTTGGGTTACTCTGGTCAAATTAAGGATGGTTCTGAGGTCTTGCTTACATCTAGCAATGAACCTTCCACCGTTTCCGTTCTTCAATGGAAGTTCTCTGTACCAATCTTTGGTAAGAAGACTGTTTCATCTGTATCCAAAAATGCTGGCTTCACAAAGGCTATTGAATCTGGTGCTGTTATTGAAAGTGCTGAAGAAATCTCTACCGATGATAAGAGTAGCTCCGTTGTTGCTCACCGCACTAGCAAATCTTATTCTGTCATTATCCGTGAATACCGTCTGATTGTTTCCTGGTGGAGAATTATCTTCTTGCGTAGGCTATCTACCTGTAAGACTGCCAAGGAGTACATTGAAGTCATCAATGAATACCATCATCTTCTTAACCAGCGCCTTGACCAACATGTTGCCTTGTACAATGGTTCTCTTAATAGAGACGAGTTCAAGAAACTTCAAGTTATTGCAAATGAATCTAAGGCTTCTATTGAAACTGACTTAGTCCAAAAGTCCCTTATTTATTACCAGTCTGTCGATGAAAAGAAGAATGTCTCTGCCACTGAATATGACATCACCAAGGCCGTTTCTACTTGTACTTCTGAGATCGAGAAAAAACTTGACATTATCGCTCCCCAAGAGAAGAAGCACGAAGTTGAGCAATCAGCTAGTGTTGTTACCATTGCCAAATCCGAATCTGAAGTCATTCAAAATGGTTATGTTGTGGTTGAAACTATTCGTGTTACTATCCGCTACTGGTACAGAACTCTTTTCCGCCAAATCTCGGAAGCTTCAAAGAATGGCGCCAGTAAATCTGAAATTGATGTTTTGGTCAAGAAATCCCGCTCTGAACTCAATGGTAAATTGGCTCAAATCAAATCTTCTAGTCAATGTAGTGTTTCTGGTGTCACAATTAATGACAATGTCAAGGGTGCCTTTGAGGGTTCCATTACTACTGCAATTGAAAAGTCCAATGAAAGTGTTGCTGAATTTGTTGAAAATGTTTCTTCAGGAAAAATCAACTATAACTCTGAAGCTGACTGGAACAAGGCTACTGATTCTGTCACTGAGAAGTTGGCTATTGAATATAACGTATGCCAGGAGAAGATCCAAGCTGTAGAAGAAACACCCTCTGCAACCAACGTTGAAGTTGATGAGGAATCCGCCAAGTCATCATCTCTTGATTTAGTTGTTGCTGTTGAGGAATTCAAGGCCTACATCTCTTCTTGGTTTACTGGAAGCTTACATGACATCACTTGGTCTGTAAAGAACAATTCATCAACTAATGATCTTGCAACAATTGTGGACGCTGCTGAAATTGATCTTATCTCGAAAATTGATGAAACATCTTCTATGATTGCTATTTTATCCGGTCAGCTTAGCTATCTTTCCTTGTCTGAAAGACGCCGTATTACTTCCTTCCTTATTACCATTAGATATTCACTTCTGAATAAATTGAAGGGACTCAGATACGCCATTGAAACTGGGGAAAAGGATTCCATCTTGCGCATTTCTGAATCCACTTTTAGCCAAACTGAATCCACCAATACCTTATGCGAAGTTGAATCTGCCTTGGAAACCATTCAAGCCAAGATTACTTATAAGACCGACGTTGGTTCAAGCAGCGAACAGGATATCATTATTGGTGATGCCAGTCAAGATATTCAATCCGTTGTCAAAACTGAAATTATTCAAGGAGAAGGTGCTGAACAAACTCAAGAAGAAATAACAGCTACCAAGACAAATGTTACCATTGATACTTCCAAATCGGATAATGTTACTATTGGTGTTATTGGATCCGACAGCAAGATCAAGGATCAGGTTGAAATCGAAACCGAAAGTGATAAGAACGTTGAAATCGCTATAGTTGAGGGAACAACTACATCCGAAAGTGCTAGCAAACTCATAAAGGCTGAATTGGATGTTGATGCTAAAAAGGACGATAAGATAACTGTTGCTATTGTATCTGAAGATTTGAAGGAAATTCAAGAAGTCGATGTCGATACAACCAAGGCCGATAACCTTAAAATTCAGGTCGAAGGCAAGAAGACTACATCCGAAATTCAAATCACTGAAGATGTACTTGACAAACAGTCTGAGGATGTTACTACTACTGATGATTGTAAAAACAAGGAATCCGTTTCTGCTGCCATTATTTCTCAAGAAGGTGAAGTCGCTGCTAAGGACGAGGTTGATTCCAAGCACAGTGAGAAGGTTAAGGTTGGTGTTGCTGTCGGTGTCGCTGGTGCCGTTATTGGTGGTGGTTTAGCCGCTGTTGATCATCACAAGAAGAAGCACGATGATGCCACCATTATTGCCGATGTCAAGAAGACTGAGACCACTGATGTTTCCGACATCAAGGTTGATGTTAAGCCTGTTATTGCTGTTTGTCCTGCTAAGGCCGAGAAGGTTGATGAAGCTGTTGTTGGTAAGTTGATAATTAAAATGAAAATAATACGCATTTCTAATTAATTCTTTTATTTAGTTATTGAAAAGGAATCTACTCTCGAACAAGTCGGCAAGGTTTCTGCTAACGTCTCATCCTGGTTTGCTGTTGTCATTAGCAAGGTTAAGTCCATGCTTGAAGTTGGTGATTGCTCTGAAGATGTTGAGAAATACATCGCTGAAGAAGAGGCTAAGCTTGATGTCGTCTTGAAGGGATCCAAGACTGACTCTACTGTTGATGTTTCCAAGACCACTGTCTTCGATCAACACACTGATGTCTTCTATGGTAAGATCAAGGAATCCGTCAAGGTTCAATTGGATGCTGTCAAGGTTTCCATCAAGGAAAGCTCTACTGATTCTGAAAGCAAGAAGTTGGCTCTTGAAACCATTGCCTCTGGATTTGAAAAGACTGTCTCTGAGAAGGTTGAAGAAACCAAGGCTGTTGTTGAAGAAACTGCTGTTGGTGTTGTCTCTGGTACCATTGCTATTGGTGTTGTTTCTGAGAAAAAGAAGGATGCCGATGTCGTTGTTGTCGATGACAAGAAGACTGATACTGTCACTGTCGTTGCTGAAGACAAGATTGTTGCTGATGTTAAGGTTGATACCAAGGAATCTGAAAAGGTTGCTGTTGGTATTGTCACTGGTTCTATCGAAGCTGAGAAGGAATCCGTTTCTAAATCTGTTGAAGAGGAAAAGGATTCCAACAAGACTGAGTCTGTTGCTACTGCTGTTGTATCTGAAGAAACCGAAGTTGTTAAGGACAAGGCTGATAAGAAACACGGTGACAATGTTAAGATTGGTGTTGCTGTCGGTGTTGCCGGTGCCATTATTGGCGGTGGTTTAGCTGCTGTCGCTGCTGATCATCACAAGAAGAAGCACGATGAATCCATCATTGTTGCTGATGAAAAGAAGACTAAGACCATTGATGTTAAGCCTGTTATTGCTGTCTGTCCTGCCAAGACCGAGAAGGTCGATGAGGCTGTCATTGGTAAGTTTATAATAGTTACAGCAATAATAAAGATATCTAATTATTTTATTTTATATAGTCGTTGAAAAGGAATCTACCTTAGAACAGGTTAGCAAGGCTTCTGCTAACGTAT
>VCJK01001261.1:104974-122105 GCA_024139485.1 Backusella psychrophila | reverse complement strand
CTCATTTTTTTTTTTTTTTTTATTCATCTCTATTTAGACAAGTTTAGCACAACATTACTATCACTTTTCTGTACCATTTGCCCAACTATCCCACAGCCAATTCGTTCATTCACATGAAGTCGAGAATTCGCCTATTTTCAAAGCCTTGTGTGCCACATATCTTGATTATATAGAAAAGGATGATCAATCTAGCCACTATCGTATTGCCAGTATTTTCTCACTGGGTAGCATTTTCAATGTGAATTATTTATCTTCAATGTACGATTCCGAGCAACTCGTCATTGCTGCCCAAAAGTATAGTCCCATTGCTAGAAAACCTGTTTTGGATAAATTGATGTTTGTTGCAGGCTTAACAGGTAACCGATCACCTGTAGGAAATTTAAAGAGTGGGCGTATTGCAGCATCCGTTTGTGGTCAAATTATTGAGGCTACCCTGAATCTCCAGTCCAGTTTGGAAAATGAACAAAATCACTTGTCCAATGCAGAGCATAAGCTCATGCTGGCTAGCGCCTCCTCTGAACCTAAAACATTGGCGCGATTGAACAAGAATACAAGTTATATTCGTGCCGTCTTTGATCGCCTTGAAATCCAGTCGGATGAGGAACTTTTGGTACTACTAAACATGCTGATAGCAACGCCTGGACCATTGCCTGCCGTCAATTGGTTTCATCCAATGCAACAAGTATCAGCAGTATCAGAAACGCTGTATAAAAAGTGTTTGGAGTTTGCCTCTCTCCATGCAAGCACCTCGCTTTCTTTGACCGAATTCTTACTCTCCCAATTAAGCTCAAGCCTTGATCCTCAAAAATCAAACCACAAGGTAGATTCTTTCATCGTGGGTGAGACAGGTCTAGGTTGGATGCTGGACTTGGCAGGATTGACACGTGAAAACGCTGCAAAGAACACAAGACGCGGTATGAGTTCTGTTACTAAAAAGACAAGCATTTCCGATATTCGATTATTAGAAATGATGGAGATCTATGTCACACGTCTGCCTGATTTGAAACTTGAGGATCAAAAGACCTTTTTGACAACACTGGCACTTCATCTTCCCGAACCAAAGAACGAGCTGGATGAGGCCAAGGCCAAAATTGTCGATGCTATTCGTATCGTTATTCTTAAAAAGTATATACCAACACTTTTTGAGCGTGATGTGAGAGATGTCGAGGTGATTCAAAAGGCCGTTGAATGTGGTATCACTGATATTGAACAGTTGTTTGAAAACGGCTCGATGGAGAATTGGCTTGTTGACCATTTGTTTGCAAAGACAGTGATGCTTTCGGAGATCCATCGTTTGAAACGTGCAAGCCAACCTTTGAAGTGGATGACAGAAACAATAACTCGATTGATTTCTCAAAAGGAAAAAGCGGATGATTGTTGGCCCATTATTGCCAGAGTGATTGGTGAGGATGCAGCAGTAGCATCGGATAAATTGTCTTGGATCATCCGCGTGTTGGATGCATTTATTGTCGTTGGTACTACATACAAGGAGGCACATGCCATGATTGAATACAGTATTGGTACTGGCTTATATTCGATTCTCAGTGTGCTTTGGTGGCAGGCTGTGCCAAGCTCTGGTCAAATGGTTGAGAAGGCAGATAGCTGTTATATGCTTAGTCATGTTATAGATATGGCCAAGGGGACAACGATGCAACAACAGGTAATGGATGATGTTAGTATACATATAAACCAAGATGTACTTACTCTTTCTATTTGATAGATCATTAAACGTGTGTACAAGATGATTGAACTTTCAACAGAAACAAAATTATACTTTACTAGTGTCATCCGTCAGTGTCAAGCATTATCTGCCACTGCCGAATCAAACTATGTTGATGTAATCACTAGTTAGAGATTTATAAAAGTTATAATAATAAAGTTGTACATTTTCTATTTTTTTTTATTCAACTTGGTCAAATGGTCCAACTTGGATATTTAACAATTGATACATATTGTTCATTTTGGACTCTGTCCAACCATGATCTCTAACTAAACTAATGACTTTTCCACTTCCAAAACCGTGCTGTGTTAAACGCCCGGTTCGACCTGCCATATGTAAATAGGAGCTTACAGAAGAGGGCTTTCCCAAAATAAACACATGGGAAACACCTGGTATGTCAACACCTCGTGCGGTGAATTCGGTAGCAATCCAAAGCTTCTTTTGTCCGGGTTTGTAGTGACGGATATCCTCTGCCAACACATTATTCTCGCCTAGTTTTTCTTTGAATTGATCCACGCTAACGGAGGGAGCAACAAAAGCAATGCCATCTTTGACAGTTTCAATTTCTTGTAATATAGCGAGATTCGAAATCATTCGATCATCGAGATCATCAAAATCAACTTGCTCCTTTGACTGATCCTTGTTTGGTTGTATGTTGCGAATCTGGTCATCCGATACCAAGAGGCAATGGTGCTTTACAGTACCATCATCTTCTACCTGAGACCCGTGCACTAGGTCGATAAAGATGGGATCCTGGACCCACCCTCTCTGGCCAAGAAAATGTCTTAAAGGACGATTTAATGTGGCTGATGAAATGAATGTTGACGGATGTCTATCGCGATTGAGATGCTCTAGCAGAATCTCAGAAGGTTTTGGATGAAGTTGACGTCGTTGCTGTTGTTTCAACGTGGCATAACGCTTGGGTAATGATAGTGCTTGGTCGGCCTCGTCCAACACCAATCTATCCAGTGCATGGCTCGGTAGTTGGTTTGTGCTAACCAGCTCTAATAATCGACCAGGGGTTCCAATCACTGTGTGAGGGACACTGTCCGGCGTCATTTCGCGATCTGCAAAGACCCTTACTTGATCCTGACATTCAACAAGTTCATGCATCCATCGGCCTATTTGAACCGCCAGTTCTTGATTGGGAACAACATACAACGAACGGATGCTTTTCTGTGGCTTAGGATCAATCAATGAGGCCAGTGCAAGTGCAGTACCAAACGTTTTGCCTGTTCCTGTACGGTCTCTTAGTAAAACATCTCTTCCTTCCAACAAAGCAGGTATAAAACGGCTTTGTGCTAGGGTTGGTTTTGTAATGTTAAATTTATCTTGAAGTCTTTGACATAAAGGAGGTCTTAAACCCAAATCCTTAAACCATTTTACAAGTCAATAAGAGTCATAGCTTTTATTTGTATAAACAAAATGTACCTTAAATGTACTTGAAAATCTTTTTTGGACATGAAACATTTTTTTTTGTAAAAAAATTTATTTGTTTATTTAGAAAATAGAATATAAAGTATGTAAATAATAAAAAAAAAAAATAGAAATGAAATAAATGGAAAGCCTAAGAAATGATAAAGTAATTAGAATGACTTGTTTGATGACAAAAATTTTTTTTTTGTTTGTTCTTTTTAATATTATAGATCAGGTAAAAAAGGCAATAGAGTTTGTCTTCAGCAACATGCAGAACAGGTCTGTTGTTCTCATCCTTATAATAATAAAAAGAAGCGAAAAATAAATGAAATAAATACTATACCTTTTTTTTTTAAAAAAAAAAATGACAAGAGAGCAATGAAGTAAAGAATAAAAGATATAAAATCTGTCAAGTTTAAATAGAAAAATAAGAACGGAGTTCACAATCTTGTTTGAAAAATTTTTTCAATCTGAAATTTTACCTTTTTTTATATGATAGCAAGTCATACTAAGCCTTTTTATAAAGGGCTCGATGAGCTTCGGTCAATTGTTCTTCCAATTGCTGAATACGTTTTTCATAGGAAACTTCCTTCTTTTCAAGGTTGTTTTTCTCAGAATCCAGAACAGCAACACGTGTTGTAAGATTGGCATTTGATTTCTCGAGCTCGGATACACGGTCTTCTAAAGTAGACATCTTGTGTACCTTGCGAAGTCTAGAACGTCGGGCGGCATCTGTATTCTTCTGGCGCTTCATGGCGGTCTCATCAGGTGTAGCAGGACCCTTCTTACGCTTGGTAGAGAAAGCAGGCGTGGTTGCGCTTGCCATGGCAGCATCAAGTGTGATATTGTTGGTGGCAAGGGCAGCAAAAGCAGCTGCTGGGAAAGATTCTGTGATTTCAGCAAAAAGAGGGTTTATCTGTTGAGGAGAATCGAGTACAGAAGAGACATCAAGATCATTGTGATGATCAATCATGATTTCCTTGTAGTTGGTTGGAGAGGTAATAAATGGATCCAAAGGAGTAGCTATCTCCGGAGAGGATTCATTTTCGGATAGTACATCTTGTTTGAGCCATTCTTCAAACAAAGATGCATCCTGATAATGGTGAGGAGCGTGGGAGGAGACAGGAATGGAGGATTCCATCTTGTTCATGTGGTTAACGGGGGACATTTTAATCGATTTTTTTCTTATTCTTTTAATCTAAGTTTAGCGAGGCAATGGGCGAGGATTTTTTCGAGACTTGCAAGTCTTTTTTGATGTAGTTGTGAGTAAACATTTGTGTAATGAAGTAGGGTAGTCCATGGTGGCTACTGTGAAAGTAATTTATGAAGAAAAAATGTGAAGGATAAGTTGTTCTGTTGTAAAAATCGCACGAAGGGTACGAGGTAAAGAAATTAAGCAGTGAAAGACATGATGGAAATCAATACAAATAAAATAACACGGATAAGGATAGGGTTTAACAAATAATATATAATTAAGTTTTGGGGGGAAATAAGATTTTTAATAAAGCAGAAGGGTTTTTATATATTAGGAGAACAAGGACCTAATATATTTGTAACTGGAGAGGTAGTAGTGGTTGGAAAAAAAAAAGTTAAGAACAACTTGAAGGAAAAGGGAAAAAAAAGAAAAGAAAACTGATTCTTGAGATCTTTATATCATCTCATCAATTCTGTGTTTTATTGGTTGCGTTAATGTGACTCATCAATGATAAAAAAAGGACAGGTGCAACATGTGGCTTATCTGGATTCTCAAGTTGTTGTTTTATTTGGGCAAAATATTCACGCGGTGAATTTTAATTTCTTGAGCATATAAATTTAAAATTGTGTAATGCTTCAAGTAACTTCCCGCTTCTTCTTATAATAACCCCTGTTTCAATGATATCCAAAGTAGACCAAGCAGATTATTATTGGGGTCCTGTGTAAAGTATATGATATTTCTTCAATGTTCTCTGCTCTCGTTCTAAGTAGTTATTTGTCTTTAGTACATCTACCATTGACTGGTGTGAGGTATCGCGAACGAGAAAAAAAAAAACAATGGCATATGTTTTGTGGAATTAATTAGAATATCAACAGGAAAACTATACAGTCTCTCCATATATTGCAGAATTCTTCAACACAATAACTAATCTAGGATTTGGTGAGAATAACAAATGATTAAGGAAACAAAAACAATATAAAGTCTTCTAAACTATCTTGTCAGTGTTCTTTTCATTATTCGGTATTTACAACACGTTGAAAAATGGATTCAGTGGTGCTTTTATCATTGCTTATTTAGGAGTTATGTTTATTGGTTTTGGCTCGTGCGTATATATAAATATTTGACTTTTTTTTTCTTTCATTTTTTCTTTCAATGAAAGGGAGAGAGAGAGAGAGGATTACGTTTTTCTCATTTTATTTATGTATAGTTGGTGTTTTCACATGACGCTTCAATATGAAATGCAGTTATTAGACGAACTTCCAAGTAAGCTCAGACTATATATATATAAATTTAAACTCCGTATATATACTTTTTGTTTATCATTTTATAATTTCCTAGTGATTTATGTTGCAAGTATTATGGTGTGGCATACGTAAGTCCATCTTACGATGTTTTGGCGATGGAGCTCCGTTTTAAACAACACTTTGTATATAGGTTTATTGCTGACCCAAATAGCAAGATTGGATATAAATTACCACTTGCCCTTGCTGCTTATTCTGGTATTGTTACCTATTCTTACATTCTTATTAACAATCCTGTGTTCCACCAAATCTCCTATGCCATTTTGGTGTTCACTGTTGTTTTTAGAGCGGTTTATCTTACTAAAAAGGTACCATCTACGTACACCTACGAAAGACCTCAATTGACGAAACTTCTTTGGATGTCGGCCTTTGGTTTCATTCTTGCTTTTGTACTTTGGAATATTGATAATCAGTTCTGCTCAAGCTTACGTGAATGGAGACACGGTGTTTCGTTAATAACAGGATCCGTTAGTGAGGTACACATATTTATATTTACAATTTTTCTTAACATAATTCGTGTCATACTAATTCGTCCATTTATAGCTTCATGGTTGGTGGCACATTGGCACAGGTAACCCGGGGATGGCGATGATATATATATATAAAAGAAAGGGATGATAAGGGAGAGAGGTAGCCTAATATTAATTGCATTTCGAAAAAAAATAGGATTGGGTGTATACTACTTTATCGTATTCTGTGAATGGGCAAATCCTATCTTGAGAAATTCATCGCAACGTTACCGTCTTCATTGGTTAGGTCCTCTCTGTTATTTAAGACCTGTAGTGAAGAAGGATTAGAAAAATATGTATATACAATCTTATATATTTTCTAAAAATGGATAAATGATTCAAAATAAGATTTCTACAATTCACTGTTTTGCTCAATGTTCTTCACGTGAGTAGAACCCCTTAAAACATTTTTCTTTAGGTATTAAGTTTTTTCTTTCAGTCCCTTTTTTTACTTTACTTTTGCTTTGTTTTATTTTTATTTACACATTTATAAATACACAATGTCATTATATAAAAATGCACATGTTTCATCTTTTCGATCCCCATTTGATTCACCAACAGATACCAACATGTCATCTACCAAACCAAACGGCAGTACTTTTGTTCATAAACTTTACAAGTAAACTTTTTTCTAGAATAATCAAATAAATAACAATGATGAATTAACTTTTTTTTTTTTTAAAAAAAAAACTTTATTGATCATAGTATGGTCATCGATGATCAATACCAGCATTTAATCACTTGGAGTTATACATCTTGTTCATTCATTGTTTGTAACATCACCATCTTTTCCAGAAATGTATTACCTAAGCATTTTAAGCATAATAATTTTAGTAGCTTTGTGCGCCAATTAAATATGCAAGTCATTTACCCTGTTGATAAACAAAAAGTGATCCCTACTAACATTTATACTAATGGTACATTACAGGTATGGGTTCCATAAAATAAATAAGTCTCCTCGGGGTCAGCGTACTACTGCAGAAAATCAAATCTGGGAGTTCTCCCACCCTAAATTCCTTAAGGATCGACCTGATTTATTGGAGAGCATTAGACGTAAAAGTGTCGAGGCAGAGGCTAAAAAAGAAAGTAAAAATAGATTTGGTGGCAGTAGCGCTAATGATATTATTCAATCACACATGGCAGTGATGCAAATCACCTATTCAGAAATGGCAAAGCAACTAACGTGTCTGCAAGATAAGTTCTCTTTGGTTTTGAGGGAGCTTGCAGAGACAAAAGACAGACAGGACGAACAGCAGATTTGCCTTAAAAAAATGACTGAGTTTCTACAACAAAA
This sequence comes from Backusella psychrophila, assembly GCA_024139485.1. Lineage (NCBI taxonomy): Eukaryota > Fungi > Mucoromycota > Mucoromycetes > Mucorales > Backusellaceae > Backusella > Backusella psychrophila. The sequence goes on along the minus strand of VCJK01001261.1, from coordinate 114,670 downwards.
CGATGAATGTAATTCTCTTCTTTTTTCTTTCTTTCTTTCTTTCTGAAAAATAGAGACACTTGTATCCATATACTTTATAAAGTCTTTTTAGTTTATTTTATTTTTTTAAAGTAAAAGTTACGGTACTAATATGCTTCTACGTACATATAGATTTTGACCCAAGCTTGATTGAGTCACCTCCTATCTTTATCACTGCTCATGACGGTCCAACCAAAAGTCAACACTCTCAGCAAACGCGATCCAATGCATTCATGGTTCAAGCACACAACTTGCAAACAAATACGTTAAAACCATCAGCTGATGAATACCATTCTGCACTCAATACACCCGTTTCACCCTGTCCAAGTACATTTACCCTTGTCGATCACCCCCCACAGGAATTCTCAATACCAAATTCATTTCAGAACCCTTTTTACTCGTAAAATGCACTATCGACGAAGGAGCTGCTTATAAGGATGGCTCTTTAAAAATATTTATTTACACTTACTAATATCAAAAAACAAAAAAAATAAAAAAAAACCAATATGACTTAATATCATTTTTAACACATTTATATTATATAAAGAGCTAATTTAAGTTACAAAATAAAGACAAGTTATTTTCCCAAATTGGATAAACTATTTTTTGTAATACTTCCATCTCCTGCAGTGTAAACTTGCCCAATACATGGCTGCGAACAATAGCATAAGAACGATCGTCATTTTGGGGTGGTCTTCCAATGCCAATTCTAAATCGGATAAACTCTTTTGAATTGAGGTTTTCAATCACTGATTTGACCCCGTTATGTCCATTGGCCGATCCTGATATCTTTTTGTCCACCTCCCCCAATTCTCTTTCCATATCGTCATGAAATATATATACTTTATCTAAGGAGACGGAGAGATCCCTGACTAGGCTCATTAAAAAAAAGTTAAACATTTTGAACATTTTATAAAGTATTCTCTCAATTAGTACCTGCTTCTGAAACACACGATCCACTGATATTCATGGTTTTATTAGGTTTCAATAAAGTGATTTTATATTCTGTTTGTTTGCCGTCGCTTTCTACAGAAAGTACTTTTTGGGCAATATCTGCATCCCAGGCGGCGTGCGTTGTCCAGCTTAGATTATGATGCTTGGCAATACTATCGAGTACCATCATACCCACGTTATGTCTTGTGTCTGGTAAAGGAACATTCCCTAAGCCTACAAGCTGCTTCATGTCAACGTTGTCTTAATCGGTTGGCTCATCTTACCAGCACATGAGTCATTTCACTGGAAGGAGAGGAGAAGGAAAGAAAAAGAGAGACAAAAGCAAGTTGACTGGAGTTTATTTATGAAACAAGCCACAGCTTCCAACTTGATACCTTGGATCGATTCTATTGAGATAAGAAAGTGTATTTTATAATAAGAAAACAAATAAAATTATAGGATATAAACATCATTATCATAATATGCTATGAATACACTCATCTAGTTCACTAATAAATATATCTATGATTATGAAGGGTTTCAAGTTCCTCACTATTAGTGCACCCGATTGGATCATTTCTCTCTTTCTTTTTTCCTTTTTCTTTGTCTTTGTGCAATGATATTTAAGAATACTTATACATTGAGAATAGTGAGAAAATACACAACAAATATAAAGGCGCCACCGCCACCAAATAATGAGGCAAATTCTTTAATGACAAACGCTTTATTTTGGGCTCATTTCCTTCCGCCAATGTCCTTAATGACTTCAACCATGTATCGCCATTTCACTCAAGGTAAACAAACAACAAAACGAACGAAATGGCGATAATTTTTAAAATAAAAATAATAGGTCCACCTGCAAAGTCCTGGTCTCTTCCCACAGAGCTGACCATTACCTTTCTACGTGATTTGCTTTATAGATCAAGTAAAATTACAGTTGAAGATATTCAACGACTAAGTACAAATAAGAACACGCCCGTTCCCTCCTCGATACGCTCTCGACGTTTTAAAGTCCCCAACAGTTATAGAGCGCATGCAGGAAAAATACTATCAAATATCTTTTCGCCTTTGGAAAAGCATCAAATTGGCTGGGATTGGCAACATAACCGTGATAAAACTGAGCTAAAGGGGGAATGGTTGCAGGAAAAAGGAAATCCTCTGGATCCTCGCAAGGAAAACACATTGCTTTATTTACATGGGGGTGCCTATTATATTGGTTGCTATGGCATTTATCGTCAATTCTTGAGTAGATTTATAAGCGTAGCTATATATAAAATTGAGCAACTGTTGACTCCATGTTTAATACTCTCTTTTGCTTCTAGTATTCAAAAGGAAGAACATGTTCAATTGACTACAGGCTCGCGCCACAAAGCCCATTCCCCGCTGCTGTTGAAGATGCATTGGCCACTTATTTATACTTGATCGATCCTCCGAGATCTGAACCATCTTCACCTATTGACCCGAATAAGATTGTCATTGCAGGAGATTCAGCGGGAGGTGGACTGACATTTGCTTTACTATTAGCTATTCGTGATGGCCAGCTACCTCTACCTGCTGGAGGTATGACCTTGTCAGCATGGCTAGATTTGACACATTCCCTACCTTCTATCATGACAAACATCATGACGGATTATTTACCTCCTGTTGGCTTTAGGCATGCTCCATCTCCAGCCTTAGACTATGAACAGTTACCCATATTAAAATCATTGCTTCCTGAGGACCAGAAGCTAGATACATTTGGTGATGATCTCTATAGACTACAGTTCTATGCTCCAAATAAGGCATTAAAGAATCCAATGGTCAGTCCCTTGTTTGATAAAAAGCATCTACGTGGGTTGCCAAGACTATTGATGGTAGGTGCAGTGAACTTTACATTTTGTGGGCCCATACTTACAATTCTATGTAGCAATGTGGCGAGGCTGAAAGGCTCTATGATGAGTCTGTTTATGGAGCACTTTTAGCATCTAATCAATACAATACATCAACGGAAAAACCAACACAAATTCGACTAGAGACATATACTGATCAGCCTCACGTTTTTCAACTCCTCTTTCCAAACAAATCTACCCTTTGTGCTATCAAGAGCTTGGCCCGTTTCTTTTGCGAGGTCACACAGGAACCCAGTGTACAACAGGATGATCTCCAAGTCTTTCGCACTTTGCCAAACGGGAAAACAACAGAATTCAAAGATAATCTGTTGAATGAAATCAACAGAAACACATTTTATGAGTGGTCGGATCTATTAGAAAGACATAGCATGAAGGCGCGAATGGACCAAGTTGAGGCAGCATTTCAGAAAATCATAGAACAACTGGAGCAATAGAGTGGTAAATGTTTATTAAAAGTTTGAAAAGTAATAGATATCCCGTCATCTATTAGATTGTTTATTTATTGTTAAAGATGCCTAACCCTGAGTTTAATAAGAATGCTAATGGTTAATAAACTGAACTATAGCCAAGTTGAAAGGTTTTATTGTGCTTCTATTTATGGAAATAGAATTTCATGCTCAATGCGTGACAGTTTTTTGAAGGAAAAAAAGCCACTTGTCTTGAATAAAAAAAAGTAATAAATTATAGAAAGTATTCGAGTATACTATACTATTTATAACAATAATTTAAAATGGGAAAAAGAAAGGATACTTCAAGTGGAAACGACGGTCGTTACGTCAAAGTCAATATTGTCGAGATTGACAAAAATGAACAACCTTTCCTTGGTAATTCACTTTAGAAGGAATGACAGATTCAAGTAAATAACACCCGTATTTTTTTGTTAGCCACTTTTCCTGGAACCAAGCCTGCACAAGACATGAAATTCACTCAATATAGATCAGGCGACAGCAACGCTTCTATTAAAAAAGCCAGCCAAGCTGTCGTTGTCGGCGAAACTGACAAAGTTTCCTTTGCAGGAGCCAACTTTGGACAAGAGGCAGTACCAAACACTTACTGCAAGTAGGTTATTTATCTATTTTGTTCCCCCTTAAATAAGCCTTGTTTCTAACCGAAAATTACACAAGATATTTGGTAGGCGTTTATTCCAAAAAGAACAACAGTTTACAAGTAACCAACGCACCTGTTTTGAGAATGACCCGTGAAGTAAAGGCATTGGCCAACCAAAGCCAAGATACCAGCACAGTTGCCCGTGGCCAAGTGGCACGTGCTGCACTTGGTCTGGCATTCGGTACAGCCAAGGCCAAACAGCAGTTGAAGAGTGACGAACGCAACTTGGTTACCGGCGAGCATTTGGTCAACGAAATGGATGACTTACACGGTGAAATCGGTAGAGCCAGTGTCAATATTCCTAAACAGGAAAAATTGCGTGAGGACCTCAAATCCGAATTACCTGTACCAAAATTCAATATTGATGCCAGTTCACCAGATGAAGTATATGACATTACATCCATTGTGACTGAGGAGGAATTAAACACAATGAACGCCAAGGATCTCTTGAAGGAAACATCTCTTCAGGGTATCAAAACTCATTTGGCTTATCACGACTCAAGCTTTGTCAACACAAGATTGATGGCTATTTTAGCTTCGCCCGGAAAGAAGGATCGTGTGCGTGTTCGTACATTGATGTACATCAATCTTTTGATGGCTTATCATCTTCGTGTTCGCAGATCTGACTTGAAGGATCGTAAAAGAATCGAGGCTGGATTAAAGAGCCCTTCTAGTGTCGTGATTGATGGTCTTACTGAAAGATACACAGAAGGAAATAGGTAAGAATCAAAAACAAGAGAGTTTTGATGAGCATTTTTGGTATTTATTCTGGTTTCAACACTGTTAGACGCACACCTGTCATGGAAGACAAGATCTTTTTATATATGTTTGCACTCGTATTAAGAGTGTCCAATTACAGCGTCGTTCTCGATGAATTAGCTAAAGATTTATTACTGAAACCAACCAAAATTGCTCAATTATTCAGAAGTTTGGGTTGTAAGGTAGACAGGGCAAATGCAGAGGAGATTCGTGAAACCGGCAACAAGATGGCAAAGAAGGCTACTTTAGCTGTTCCTTTGAAGTTTCCTGATGTTAGAAACGGCAAACGTAAATAAACTCTTTTTGGTTGATCCAATACCACAACCTCTTCAAACTCTTGCATTTTTAGATACAATAAATAGTAATAAAAAAAAACATAGTAAATACACTTATTTTATCAAATTGACTTGTTCAATAAACTTGATCATGTCTTATTGACCGCTAAAGACTTGTAAAAAAAAAAAAACGGGTCCATAGAACGTAGGAAAGAGATTTCAATCCACACTCTGCTTAAATCTTTCGAGTTTTCTTGACTTGCATCAAACTAAAACTACTTATGGTAATAAATAAAATATATGACTTGTGCTGCTGATAAAACGAAATCCAAACGCTTTTAAGCATGCACGATAGGCGTTTGCATTAACTCAACTTTCATGGACTGATCATTTTGATGGTCTAAAAAAAAACTTTTATACATCTAATTATTATCGAGCTGGAGGTACCTTCTGAGTATAATTTCAAAGCAATAAAAATACTTTTCTTGGTTCTTTACTTACTTCCATTTTCCTAAAGGGGTGTGCTTTACATATGCTCTAGATCTTTCAAAGATAAAGTACAATAATGTGTTACCAGATTTAGAAAGTAGAAACGAGTGTTAAGTTTTTGTCTTTTGAAACCACGGAATTCCTGCAATTTATCCTTTTGAGAGACATCTTTTTTTTTTTTTTGTTAGTGGCCTGATGTTTCCAAATCAGTGATTCGAAACTGGAAACACCTTCTAGAGGAACGGTGTACCGGAAATTATATGTTTGTTTTTGGAACTGATCAGTGCTTGATCTTGTTTATCGCTTCTCTTTTTGTATGTTCCAAGTAAATCTCACCGGAAAAATAAACTGAGGCTAAAGAGGTCTCATAGGTACTACCACATCTTGATAATAAAATAAAGAGTAAACATTTATCTGTTTAAAAGAAAACAACAAAGAACTAGAGTGGTCATATAAACCAAATGATGGAAGCAAAATGTTTCGTGATTATCGTTGTTTTATTGTCCAAAGTGACCTCCTCTGAATAAAACAACACATCTTGCTTTTGATCTAGCATGAACGGCTAAACTTTATCATTTAGTATAATAATGGAGATCCATTTCGGGCTGATTTTGATCCTACGGATAATAGTTCCCGTTGATTTTGAATATTCCGAACACTAACTTGAATGATATTTTTTGTATTATTTTTCATATATATATAATGCCATCAAGAACATTGACCCCGCTTTTTTTTTCATTGCTTTAAAATATATACATCTTATTTTTCTTCTACTTTTCGTTTTCTTTTACTTGATAAAAATAATAGACATAATTGATCTTATGTCATGCATCTATTCCGAATTGGAATAATTTTATGATTTGAGGTTTCCTGTTGTTCTTGACATGCTCTTATTTGTAGACAGTGAGAAAAAAAAAAGAGGAACAATCACTGCATTGTGCTCAAGCCAGGCGAGTGTCACGTGTCGTTTCTTTGATTCATGCCCTTGATCCACTTCCCGAAATCCACTTCGGAATTTAATCCGATTCCGAAAGCCCGTCTCATTTGTATTTCTAATTTATAATAATTTCCAATTTGTAATATAATTATTAACTGATCTTCTTCTTTAATTTAACTTGTATCATTCTTATAGCGGATTTAATACATCTTTAATTCCTTATACCACCATATATTTATAGTCGTATATCTTGTTGATACTTCTTTTTACTTATTTATTCGATAATCCTTCTATTGTTTTTATTTTTATTTTACTTTTACTTGATAATCCGGACATCTCTTTTTTATTACAAATAAAAAATGATGGACCTCAGTACGGCTTCCTATTTTGTTTTTATGTTTCCAGATTGCGGGAAACTAAAAAGTCCAAGGATAGTCCCTACAACAACGCATGGTCATAGCAACAATCATCTTCTAATCACAGTTCACTTATTAAATGAATTATGAATGTATTAAATAGAAAACGATATATTATCTCTTTAGTTGTTAAAAAAGGGTAAACTAAGTATAATGATCACCGTAGCTTTACCTTAAAACATAGTTTAAACCCATCCGTCAAAAAATTTAGACGGAAGTAGATCAGCCAGATGAGAATAATCTATTTTTACCTTGGGAAATTCGATTAACTAAATAGGCCTTGACATTGTTCTGGAGAATGGATTCGCGTTTTACAGCGCTCTCCCTTCCCTTTCAACACTTAAAAAAAAAAACGTGATCATGTGAACGCCTACCCCAAACTCCTTCAGTTTGAAAGAAATAAAACCTATAAATGCTATATATAAATGCACATATAAAAAGGCATTTCTTGATTTGCTTACCACTATTTTTAATTTAAACCTTCTTCTCTTTTCTTTATTTATCAACATAAAAAATGTCTTCATTATCCTCAATTGATCAGAAACCTGAATTTCATCATCAAGAGGTCACTATGCCTCGAACTGAAAGTACTGAAGAAACCCAAGTATCTGAACCAAAGTCTAATACTGAGCATGTCAATCCTGGCTTTAGAAAATTAGTCCCAGCCCCTCTTGGTTTCGCAGGCTTTGCCTGCTGCTCTTTTGTTCTTGGTTTATTCAACACAGGTTTAATAACAGATTTCCCTCCCGTAGCCATTGGTGTTGCCTTGGGTTATGGAACTACTGGTCAATTCCTCTGTGGTCTATTTGAGATGTTACTCGGCAACAACTTTCCTGGTACTTGTATGTTGACATTTTCTGGTTTCTTCTTTACATATGGTATTATGATGATACCTGCCTCTGGGTTTACAGAAGCCGCTCTTGCTCATGGTGGAGAACGCACAATTAGTCAATGTATGGGTCTTGTTCAAGCTGGGTTTGCTGTTTGTGCCTTTCTTTTCTTTTGGGGTACACTTCGTCAACCTTATATGATCCGTGTTATTATGTTTCAAATTTTCTGGTCCTTCTGTACTGGTGCAATTGGTGCATTCACTGAAATTCCTGAATTTACAAAAGCAAGTGGTTGGATGACCTTCCTTACGGGCTGTTCGGCGTTTTATATTTCGGCCGCTCATCTCTATACGCCAGAAAATACCTTTGTCAGACTCCCATTCTTTTAGTTTATCATTCTTGTTGTTTTTAACTTGAAGCAATGAACTTCATTTATATCATATCTCATCATTTTATTATTTTTATTATTATTAGTAGTATGACAAAATAAATTATTATATCAACTTACATGTCTCAACATAAATGATTATCTAGCTAAAAGAATTTTGTACAAGTTGATATGAATTCACTTTTTTTTTTTCCTTTTTAGAGAAAAGACGAATCGGAATCGCGATGGGGTTCAACGATATGATCTCTTTTCACACTAAATGTTTATATTTTCAACCTCCTTTACTTTGATTGTGAACCCACTCGTCCTTTACTAAATTAATTTAGACTTAATTTAATACCCCACATTTGCAGAGTACGTCACTGAATCAAACAGGTACTATCACTGGTAATCCTGATGTTGTTAGATGTTTATATTATTTTACATAATAGAAAGTGTTTTCCAAAAAGTCCAGGATTTTGTGATCTAGTCGTTCATTTTAAACTATTTTTTATTCTGACACTTTCCTTTTCAGCATTTTTTTCAAATTAAAATCAAAGCAACATTTATTTTCCTTCTATTTTACATTACAAATAAGGTTTTATTAAGCTTTTTATTTTTCAAATAAGGTTAAAAATATAAGAAAATGTTATAATGCATTACAAATTAAGGGATCTCTACGATAATGAGTGATTGTTGCAACTTCTACCTCAGAATTTCCAAGCTTGTCACACATGAAGTTCATGTTTTGGTGGGTAGCACTATCGTCAAAATGAGTCGTTAAGGTTGTTTTCATTACTGATCCAAGGTATCTTGCCAACAGTTCAAAATCTTTGTATAGTGTGGTAGTAAGTGCTACATTATAAACTTGGCGACATTTTGAAGCTAAATTTAACTTTGGATGGAACTTCAAGCAGCTTGATATAAGTGAAATATCTTTATGGGGGAGTATGTTGAGGGTTTGAAAAGTAATGTAATTATGGAATAAAAGGTTTTTTATTTTTTATTTTTTCGCCCTCTTTCATTGTTTTCTATTCTTCTCTTTTCTCATCTTGGTATGAAATACAAACCAAAATGCTCTACCAATGGAAATATCACCATCTACCTTAAATCATTGTAAATATAGATACTTTTTCATTTACAGAAAAGCTCCAGTGTTGTCTCTCTAGTAAAGAGTGGAGCCGTTTATTGAAACTTGGGTGTTTATAAGAATTAACTCCTCATTCAGTGTCCTCCTCCTCTGGCTTTGACTAGGCGATAAAAAAAAGCGCACAATAAAGATGATCTTGGAAGAAAGTGCACCCTATTGGAAATTGGTGCTATACTCTGATTCTATTGATGTCACCGAATTAGCAAAACCAGTTCAGCCCTATGCGGTCCAACACCAAGGGTGGTTGAGATATCTACCGATCAACTGGAAAAACTTAAAGTCACTAACATTGTATCATTCGGAAGATTAGAAGAGCTTGAAACCGGAGAAAATAAAACAGTAATACAAGATAGGGTTGATCGTAAACAAGTTATTCGAGAGCTTGAAAACTCTTTCACTTGGAGTTGCCAAATGCCATCAAAGAAAAGAAACCAAAAGGGGCTTCTCAAATCGAAAAGCTTGTTCTTGTCAGTGGCATTTCGCCACTATTATTATCAAAATTTGACGTTTGATTTGAAAAGCCGAT
>VCJK01001261.1:71998-89687 GCA_024139485.1 Backusella psychrophila | reverse complement strand
TTTTTTTTTTTTTTTTTTTTCGCATTCACACGTGCTAATTGTTCTCCTTAAAGATGGAGCCTTGCTTATTGCTTTCATTATTCCTTTGAAAATCAAAATTTTAATTAAATACGTGGTCAGTTCAATGATACAAACTCCAAAACCCATATATTTAGATCAGATTGTTTGCTACACTCAGTCAATATCACCGGCATTTGAAGATCTGTTTGGGATATTGGATCGGAAACCTGAAAAAAAGACAAAGTACAAGTTTGATTATCATGTATAACAATGAGTATAGCTCTTATTTACCAAGATTATATTGGTCTATCCGGAAAACACAGAGAGGCTAAAAAGGCGAAACCCCACATTAGAGAGGCTACCCTTATATTTCTGGCCTTTTAAAGGACTCTGAAAGGCTAGGAAGACCAGAAAGACTATAGGAGATGAGATTGTTTTCCGGATGGCCTCCTTCACCGACTAATTGCGACAACTTCAATCTGTGGTTATTGTGAAATGCATCAATCAGACTTAGGCTATTGCATTTTCTCTGGCTTAAATATTCTATTCTTGTTTATTATATATCACAATAGGATCCTCCTCTTACCACCTATATCATATCCATTTGTGAACATTCTGACTTATTTCCTATTCTTGTATAACTCTTTGGTGGTACTTATTTCAGAACTCAGTGGGTTATATTGTCCGAATATACAGCCAAATGGTGAGGATTTTGATATAAATCTTTATGGTCAATAATGCTTTTTGTAACAAGATCAAATTTGTTAGACAATTAAATGCAACTTGAGATACCGTTGGAAGATCCCTGACCAAGAACCTCCTGACGTTAAAAAAATTGTTTTAGAACGAATGATGACAAGTATATTTGCGAGTTTTATCTCGGAAATGCGACTACAAGTATATGACTAACTTTTACTTTCCTTACAATACTATCCGATTATATCCTTTTCAAGATACACAGGCTCTTTTAATATTAAATTTAAGGCAATTTGTATTAAATCGTATTTTGCCAATGTTTACAGTTTAATTAATCTCGTCCAATATTGTTTTGAAAGAAAAAATGCATAAAACCCTTTAACAGAATACTATGTTTACTATAATGTAAAGCAGCGATTATATACCGTTATTGTGATAATAATTACGCAGACCTCTTTTTCACTTAAAAATACAATAAAGTTTTCATTAAAAAAGTAAACACACCATCCTGGGAATAAATGACAACTTGTGACACAAACAAAAACCATCTTTAAATAGAGTTTCTTCAAATACTCACATTTGTCATCAGTAATGGCAGCGTTAACAATAATGGTTGTTTCTTCTTTAGTATTTAGTTGATCTGATGGTGAGTTTTGCCATGATAAGCCATTTATCGTCATCAAGATAACAAAATTAAAAAGGAAATTTTATGTCATGTGGGACATCTTGTCCATAGAGGAAAGCCGTTCCTGATAATGAACATTGCGCTATTTATTTAAGATCAACTCTTTTTCCCTCTCTCTCTTTTTTTTAATAATTTTTGTTTGTTTCTGGTTTTTTTTTGTATTTTGCATGTTGTATTCTACATCATAATTATTAGAGATGAGTTTAAAAATAAAAAAATCTAGCAGTTCGTTACCGTCTAGAAGGAAGCAGGACAATAGAATGTCTGATGAAGCTAATGTTGCGAATCAGAATTCTGGGGATGAGGACACAGTGTCAATAAGTACGTTAGAGAGAGAAATAACCTTAAAAGACCGCCAAGATGTAATGTTTATTTTATTCAACAAGTGGTTTATTTGATTTTTATTAAATATATGATAATAATAGGCCATGAACAAGAGTCATCCATTCGGTCTTCCGCTTTGGAAACCAGCTTTATATAAAAAATCTCGCTCAGTAGTACGCCGAGCTAATCGAGCCCTTCACTCAAGTCCTTCTTCCTCACCCGAACTATTTCTGAATCCAGGAAATATACTCTGGCTATTAATATTTGGCTGGTGGTTAGCACTCGTAACTTTGGCAGCGTCACTCGTCATGAGTTTAATACCATTTGGAGGTAAAAAGTATGCTTTGGTACTCTTCGAATTGTCCGTTTATCTATTTTGGCCATTTGGTCGTTATGTGGAACGTCAGGTGGAGATCACTCCGTCACAATTCGGAGCTTCTTCCCTGGATGAAGAGGCATCTTTGTTACGCAATAATCAAAGTAAAAGACCTCTTTTATCAGAATCTATTATATCAGTTCTTAAATTAGGCCCAGCTGGTTGTATTTATTATATTTTATATTTTTGTTTGATTGGTAACTATAGTTTTACTATTATGGATATATATGGCAAGGAAATGTGTGAGTATCTCTAATTACCTATATTCTTTTTTAGGCCCTGTTCTTCTGTTAGTATCGGCAGTGTGCTGGATGTGTGTCGTAAGCATCCCCATGGCAAAACTTAATTTTATTCTTGTTCGACATTTACGCCGCCATCCTTTGAATTTAAGTTTCAAGTTAAATCCTTCTTCTCAGTTAATAGCAACCGCTGATAAACCGGCTGTGATTTTGTTATGTACCTACCAAGCCATTGGTCTTCAATACTATAAATATACCTACGATGGTATTAATATCATATTTATAAACCTCATGCCATTGGTTTTTTTTGTAATTTTTGATGACTATATCCTCAAGACTTATCTACCTGACTCGTTTATTTCATCGCCGCCTGTTATATTTTGCCTTTCGCTAGCATCTGTTATTCCACTCTCCTATTTCATTGGTATGGGTGTAAGTTCAATATCTGCGCAGAGTAGTATGGGTGTTGGTGCCGTAATCAATGCTACATTTGGTAGTATCATCGAAATAATCCTGTACTCAGTAGCCCTAATCAGCGGAAAGAGCGCCCTTGTTGAAGGGGCATTGATAGGTAGTTTTTTGGCTGGTGTTTTACTTATGCCTGGCTGCTCCATGCTCAGCGGTGCTGTCAAACAAAAGGAGCAGAAATTTAATGCAAAGAGTGCCGGTGTAACAGCAACTATGATGATTATGGCAATTATTGGGGCATTGACACCAACTTTGTTTTATCAGATGTATGGTTCGGTAAGGAGCTCTAATATTTATTTCTTATGTCAATCGCACAATACCTTATTGTATTTGTTTTCATATTGTATAGTTTGAGTTGAAGTGTCTTGGGTGTCCTGAGACAGCAGATATGGCTGGAAATATAGCATGTTCTCGCTGCTATTATGATCAGATGAATCCTACCAATGATCCTGTTTATCAGCAAAGTGTCAAACCACTGATGTGGATATGCACTGCGATTTTACCATCGGTAAAGTGTTATTCGCTTGAAAAAAATATACTCAGACAGTTCCCGGAACTAAAGACTTCTTACTTTAGGCATATATCATAGGTATAGTGTTTAGTTTACGAACACATGTGGATGTGGTGTGGCAAAGTAGCAGCTCTAAAAACAAAATTAAAAAGTCAGCATACTATCAGAAACTACTCCCAATGCATATTTTATCTCATTTAATGTATCCTAATGCAAATAACGATTCAGATAGTCAACAGACAGCACCAGAACAACAAGTTCACGGTACATACAACTCAATCCAGAGTACCAGTTCCACCATTAACAATACATCAGCTCCACAGATTGCGTTTATTCCAGCAAAAGATTTACAGAATTTCGATTATAAAAGTGAGGAAATCGAAGAGGAAGAGGAAGAAGGAGCTGGCCATGATTCTCCTAATTGGAGTAAAACTAAGAGTTTTGTCATTTTATTTGGATGTACTCTTCTATATTCAATTATTGCTGAAATCCTAGTAGATACGGTAGACGAAGTCATGAAAAATATCAAGATAGACGAAAAATTCTTGGGATTAACATTATTTGCATTGGTACCGAACATCACCGAGTTTATGAATGCCATCTCATTTGCACTGTATGGAAATATTGTACTTAGTATGGAAATTGGTTCTGCTTATGCTCTACAAGTGTGCCTTTTACAAATCCCAGCTATGGTCTTATTTTCTTATTGGTTTAACTATGGAAAAGAAGAGGTTTCAAAGTTTACATTTAGGTAGAACAAAATATGCAAAAGGAGAAAGAGATGGGGAATCAAAGGCACTAATATCATTATATTTATACATTAGCTTGGTATTTCCTCGTTGGGACGTTATTTCAGTCGTTTTCTCAGTGTTTTTATTAACCTATACTTATCAAGAAGGAAAAGCAAACTATTTTAAAGGAAGTATTCTTATCTTAAGTTATGTGGTACTTGTGACAGGCTTTTATTACATACCATCTTTTTCTGAACACAGCATCTTGATCGGTGTTCCTCCGTAAAGTTATATTTTGTATAGTTTTTTATTTATTTATTTCGTTATATACATACATACGTACATACATAGTATTTATTCTTTCTTTTATATAAAAAGATACCTTCCATTTCAATAAATACTGTTTCGTTTTACTTATTTTTTCAAGTATAAATGTAGAGCATGATTAACTTCCTCAATACAGACATATACGTACCTTGGCTTCGTATGTATAAATTTGCCAAAATAGGTGTGTTACATACGAGATTTCAATTCGTTATTGAGGGGATATATGTTCTTTCCCTTTCCCTGACTTTAAAAAACCATGCTTCAATCTGAGTCACCTCTTACACATTACGGATTCACAACTAGGTGTAGCAGTTTTATTTTCTAAAAATCAGTTATCGATTAAAGAATGCAATATAAATAAAGTAGCTTTCTATATTTTAGAGTATAAGCGTAAAATCAAAGGAAAGTTAAAGAATCGTAGATTATCTGATATGCGCATAAAATGTGATTAAAAATTAGTATATGAAGATCTAATGATCTGAGAGTAGCGGAGAATGACTGGATGAGTATTTATATTTGTAATTGTAAACATTAAAGTAAACAAAATACGTGATTAACAAACAAACAAAAGCTTAGATAACCAGATAATACAAAGCAGCTTTTTGCAATAAGATAATGCAATGTACTCTTTGAAGATTTCATATCAAGCGGTTTAACTATATATTTCTATATAATGTCAAGTGCAATATAGTTATTATAACATGATTACAATGATAAGCTATCAACATGATAAATACACGCAAGAAAAAGTCTTGTTGGTTATACAAGATCCCAGAAGATGCCGCCGAGATTTGGTACAACTCGAAACGCAGAATTTATACTTCATTTGGATAATTTATTTCTGTCTTTTATTTTACTTGTTTGTTATTTGTAATCTGATAAATTGATTTGTGCGGGACATTAACCATCAGAACTACAGTGGTAAATGTTGTAGCGGTACTTCGTTGATTTAAATGAAGCAAGTTTTTTTCTTGAAATAAAAAAAAAAAGAACAGGGCAGTTGTCATCTTTCTTCCTCTGAAACATACTACCTTTACTTTAATATACTTTTTTAGAATGGAAAAGGAAACACTCAAATATGTTAATGAAGGAGCACAAATAGCCAGAGCTTCTAAGGATATAATGTCAAAAACAGATAAGATCATCATGTTTACAAGGTATAGTATTAGTTATCGCTAAGAATTTGTTGACCATTATTATTATTATTATCATTATTAATATTTCCATGTAGCCTTTTACTTGTATCATGGGCCATGACATGGGAAAAGAGTATCGTAGATGCAATCACACCTACTGTCACTAGTAATTTCCATGCTAACAACATCACAGCAGTTTTGGCAACAGTGTTAAACATCTTACAAACTGCATTACAACCAATATATTCAAAACTTTCTGATATAACTGGAAGAGCAAATGCATACACAATATCAATAGCTTTTTTCGTCATATCATATGTGATCATGGCAGTTTCTCAAAATTATAATACTCTTATCGTAAGTTGCTGTTACATATAAAAAATGTTTTCACTAACTAAAGCGTATAAAGGGTGGTCAAGTTGTCTATGCATTCGGATACTCTGGTACATATATTTTAGGATTTATTCTGATCGGAGGTAATGTTTAAAGGAGTTATATGAACATGATCAAAAGATCTTTGTTTACAAAAGGGGTTTGTGCTATTTATTTTAGATATGACAGATTTTATCAATCGAGGACTCTTCCTTGCTCTCTACAATTTTCCAACTATTATCAATTTATTTGCAGCAAGTGTTGCTGCCCAAAGTTTTCTTGATAAAGGGGCATGGCGCTGGGCCTACGGACACATCACTATTCTTATGATTGCGACAAGCGCACCCATCATTTTTGGTTTATGGCGAATTCACTTCAAGGCTAAGAAGAGGGAAATAGTTGTCGTAAGACAACAAGAAGCAAAGTCTTTTTTCGAAAAGCTCAAATGGGTCCTTATTGAGATTGATATTGTGGGAAGTCTCTTGTTAGTTGCTGGTCTGTTTCTTATTCTTTTACCGCTGATTTTGGCAAACTCTTGGGGAGGATGGGGAAATGGTAAAGTACCATTTAATTTTATAATATATCATGAAATAATTAACCTGATATAAAATAGTTAAAGTGATTGTTACTTTGGTAACAGGAGGTGTTGCTTGGATTCTTTTTGTTCTTTGGGAATGGAAATCTGCTCAAAAACCAATTGTCCCAATAACGAACTGGGAATCTAAGAATCCTGTTTGGGGAGTTTTGACTATTGCTTTAGTTAATGTCATCAACATGATTATGGATAAGCAATATTTCTTGACTTATCTTCAAGTCACACGCAGGGTTACACCCAAGATTGCTACTTACCTCGAGCGTGGCTTTAATTGTACTTATGTTACTCTACCACTAATTGTTGGTTTCTGTATGAAAAAAACACGTAGTTGGAGGCCTTATGTTTGGATTGGTGTATCTCTTAGTATATTGTCTACAGGTTTGATGATTCCTGCTCGCCATTCGACCTCGTCGGATGGATTTATTGTAATCTCTCAAATTCTTTTTGGTGCTTCTGATGCACTTTTGAATTATCCACTTATGGTAGCTGTTCAAGGTTCAGTTCCTCCAGAAGGTAGTTAATATAAAGAAAAGAAGATAGATATTAAGAGAAAATTCTAATGTTTTTTTTTTTATAAAAATTAAGATGTCGCTATCGTCATTACTTTGTTTGAACTTAGTATCTCCGTTGCATCTAGTATTGGTAGTACCATTGGCGGTGCAATTTGGAACTCTGTTTTACCGAGTCTATTCAAGAAATATGTTCCTGGTGAATATAACTATCTAAAAATTGTGCAGAGTATAAGCTACGCTCAGGCACTACCACAAGATCAATATGAGGGTGTTGTCCATGCCTATGATGATACCATGCGTATATTTGGGATTGCATCTGTTTGTATCGCTGCCCTTGCGTTTGTGGTATCTATACCCTTAAAGGGCTTTAGATTGGAAGATAAGAGGTAAATAGTTAATATTAGTCAAAAAGCAGAATATAAAAAGGAAGAAAATCTAATTTGCTTTATCTTTTAAGTAAAAGCTCGAGCACTACAGAAGTTGATTCTAGTATCATCCACGAAAAAATAGTTTCTCATGATCATGTTATGAATGGAGACAAAAAGAACCCAGTTCCTTAATCTTCTCAATTGAAACTCAATGTAAAAAAACCATATATATTTAGAATAAGGCCCCACGTTATAAATCACTGAATAGCACAACTTAAGATATTTATTGATCCACGCATAAATGGATGCTTTGGCAGCCCGACGTCCCCTGGGGAACTATTTTCAAACAGCCTGTTTATATCATCTATAAGATAAAAAAATTCAAAGTTTCTATATTAAAAGAGTTGGTTGTATAGTATTTATGTCTACTTTACTGAGAGTAAACGGTGTGCACAACGCTATTTACAAAACACGATCCTTTTACTACTTCAGCAGCTTAATTTTAATACTGTAAAAATTAGATATATCTTGTTTTAAAACAAATGAAGAAAACAAATTATCTTTATCTTTTAGGACACTCAAATACAACATTGAAGGTTACTATATCATGATTTTTGATTTATATGGGTATAAATTGAGTTTACTATAATAATTTTAAAAATAGTCCAGCAGGGAGGATTTTGAAAGTACCCATTAATTAAAACTAATAAGCATTGAATTGGAAAACTTATACAAGCGACAAGGAGGAAGATATTACCCATGTCTGGCTTTTGCTGAAAACTAGGATCAGATCAAGTAGTAGAAATTTGTAAATAAAAAATGCGACACAAAATAAAAAAGTAAACTCCTGTAATCCGAAAAACTGGAAAAGGCTAATGCAGGTTTTATAATATCTACTCTTTCCAATATATACACTATACTTGTTACTTTAACTCGACAAGGATCAGAGTTAGTTTAATTGTTAACATACGCCAATGAAATACATGACCATTCCTTATAATCCGAGTATGCTTGGTATATTCTGTAGCAGCATAAAAAATTTGAAGATCTAATTTTCAATAATCCTCCCATTTCGTGATGTAATCTTAATAAAGATTTGAAATGAATTAAAAATAACTTTCACTAAAATAAACCATTTATAGTCATTATCATTCTCTTTCATTGTACTCTATTTTCATCAAGACTTGCATTCCGCCACAATATGCATCGGTTATTTTCCACCGATTTAGCCCGCCACCTGACCTTGTTCTTATTGATGTTGAACCGTTCCTTCGCGCTCTTGAGTTTTCTTTCCGATCCTTGCGGAGGTCCATTACTTGCCCTCGTTGTATCTCCGCAGACCTGTTTACGCCTATATAAACTGTTCCTTATCCACTATGTGTAGGAATGGCTGATTTCGTTTTCTCCTCGTGCTATGCTGCATATTATTTTACCAGATCAAGTCTCTACTGACCTTTGTCCTCTCTACTACCAAGAGCCGGGATCTTTGTACCACTTACATGATCACTTTGGGCTTCTGTCTAGCGACATCACGTTGGTTTCCACTTCAGTCTCGATTCTATTTTTCGAGATTTTTTAGAGTTTATCTTCCACTCTTTTTGTCATGTTCATGCCAGTTGGGGATATAACACCACCACTGGGTACTAATCTCTGATTCCATTCCCTTTTGGTTGAAAGGTGCTGAAAACTCTCTCCTGCAATAAAATTTTTCTCCATTCCCTGTGACCTCACTTTTGTCACTGTCTACTTAATGCTTTCATTTCCATTTAACGAGTCAGATCTTTTTGTCTTATTTTTATTACTTTTATAACATACCCTTTGACCAAAAAACGAAACAAACAAAGGAAACAAGGAAAGAAACCAGGCAAATCGTTACTCAGCGTCATAGTGGTAAAAGTATCTTCATTTAGTTGACAGTAACAGCAAGAGCGTTTCCATTGGATTAAATTTTGAAATGAATATGACATTTGTGGAGTAAAAGATGGATTTGCTCCAGAGCCAGGCGGAGATAATGCTTTGCGATTTAAGGTGGCGTGCACCATGGTAGCATTTTTATAACGCTATTGTAACGGCTCACCCTTTTTTTCTTGGATTTTTGAGCCATTACTAAGTCACTTGCATACGTCGACCAAACAATTTTTTTTATTTATCCTCATCCGAAAAACATACCTTTTATTCCTAAATAGCCCTCATTCGGCCTCAAAAGATGAATATGAGCTTGAATAATTATAGCTGAAGCTTGTAAAAAGTCTGTGAGTCTAGCGTAAAGGCGTAACGTATTGATAACGTTCAAATAAGGTCTTCATCAGGACCTTATAAGGCCTCTATAGTCTCAGTTTATTTTTCCAGTGCTTGTAAAAAAATATAAATTATGTTTAAACTTTGCCAAGAACAACCCGCTGAGATAAAGATTGAAATACCTGTTCTTTTCCAAGATGAAATCTGATAAAGCTTGACAGTAGCGGGTAAAAGAATGCATTGAAGCTGTGTGTTTTAAATTTTCTTTTATTCAAGTAAAAGTAGCGATTATAGATAATCTGATATATATTTTAAACGAAATGGTAGAATGTGATCCGATGGAGTTCTAATATTTAGCGTTCAAAGTCAATGAAGATATAATTTTACTAAATTTAGCTTTTTTTTTTTGCCTTTGTTTCATTTATTTACTTAATTTGTAATCTGATAAGATGATTTGTGCGGCATTTATCTGATTAGATCATACTTGCTTTTATTAAAACGTAACACCCGAGAAGAGAATAGGGTCCGTGAATGATTGAGACAGTAAAATGAGTGAAGGATAAAAGGAAAAGGCTAAAAGGAAAAGTCAATTATTACATTGAAATAGTGGAAATCCCGGTCTATTTAAAAAATCAAGAAGTCACCTATGAGTATGTATACATACTTGATATGTATAAAGTTTGGATTGAGACCGATATATTGATCTGTCATATTCATAACCAGAGAAAGAATTAAAGAAAGGACAGAAATCAGTAAAGCTAATCAAATGATAGTTAGTATTTAATAAAAGGTCGTACGATATGCAAGAATATGTGGTGATATCGTAAAACCTCCCAAAAAAAATAATGGTCTGTGAGAGAGTTTCGATTAATATTCCAACTTTTATACGAGGATTGTCTAATTGATGTTATTCAAAGCATTGACAGTTCGAATAACATTTGATTCCATGAAAGCTAAAAGATACTTACCATAGTTTAGAGAGGCTTTTTAGTGACAGGGGGTTAATTTCCATAAGATGGGCTATTTGTGATCCGACTTGCGCAATATAATAATAAAGCATAGTAAAATAATAACCGAGGTTAAATGGTATAAGATACTATCGAAGTAATTACTACTTTTCCAAGTTTTTACTATAGAAAGACATATTCGCTATTTGAAAGAAAGGAAGGAAGGTTTTAATAAGGCTAATACCTATATAAAACAGAGTACATTTGCGCATTTTTCTTTTTCTTTTAAAAAAATCATTTATTCGTACTACTACTATTTAATTTTATTTTTCTTTTGTTCATGAAGAAGGTAAAAATCGAAAACGCTAATACAGGCGCTCAAATTGCAAGAGCATCTAAAGAGATAATGTCAAAAACAGATAAGATCATCATGTTTACAAGGTATAGTATTAGTTATCGCTAAGAATTTGTTGACCATTATTATTATTATCATTATTAATATTTCCATGTAGCCTTTTACTTGTATCATGGGCCATGACATGGGAAAAAGATGTAGTCAATGCAGTTACATCTACGGTTACTAGTGACTTTGGTGCAAATAATGTCTCAGCTGTCTTGACAACAGTGCTAAATATCTTGCAGACTGCTTTGCAGCCAATATATTCGAAAGTATCCGATATGACGGGGAGAGCAGGCGCATACACAGCTGCAATTGTTTTTTTCATTATGTCTTTTGTGATCATGGCGGTTTCTCAAAACTACAATACCCTTATTGTGAGTTCATCTATATATAGACATATTTTCATGTAAATGTATTAACTATATTGCTATTAGGGCGGGCAAGCTGTCTACGCATTCGGATATTCTGGTACATATATTTTGGGATATATCTTGATTGGAGGTAATTTATAAACATAGCAAAGTCAAGTATCAATAATCCTAAAAAAAAAGATAGATATGACCGGTTTTGTAAACAGAGGTTTATATTTAGCGCTTTATAATCTTCCAAACATCATCAATCTGTTTGTAGCAAGTGTAGCTGCTCAGAGTTTTCTAGATAAAGGGGAGTGGAGGTAAGAAATACATCAAGTTTAAGTTGGTTACTTTATCTTCTGAATGACATGACTCTTATTAGGTGGGCCTACGGGCACGTCACTATTCTTATGTTTGCGACAAGCGCACCCATCATTTTTGGTTTATGGCGAATTCACTTCAAGGCTAAGAAACTGGGCCTTGTTGAAAAACATCAGCATAACGATGAATCATTGCCCTTTATTCAAAAACTCAAGTGGGTTGCTATTCAAGTTGATTTGGTGGGAAGTTTACTCCTTGTTGGTGGTCTATTCCTTATCCTTTTACCCATTATTCTAGCTACTACTTTGGGAGGATGGGGCAATGGTAATATAAAACTGCTACACCATTTTCTGCTATACGTTCAACTAACTTAATATAAAATAGTTAAAGTGGTTGCTACCTTGGTCGCAGGTGGTGTTACCTGGATTTTATTTGGACTTTGGGAATGGAAGTTTGCTCAAAAACCGATTGTTCCAATAACGAACTGGGAATCAAAAAACCCCACATGGGGTGTATTAACCATTGCTACAGTAAAAATTATCAATAGTTTAATGGACCTTCAGTATTTCCTGACTTACTTACAAGTCACCCGTAGAGTGACACCTAAAGTTGCCACTTATCTCGAACGCGGGTTTAACTGTGCTTATGTGTGTTTACCTGTGCTTATCGGCTACTGTATGACAAAAACACATCATTGGAGACCTTATGTTTGGGCTGGTTCAGGGCTCTGTGTACTTGCTACTGGGCTTATGATACCTGCTCGCCACTCTACATCTTCAGATGCATTTATTGTCATAGTACAGGTGTTGTTTGGTTCTGCAGATGCCTTGATGCATTATCCGATGATGGTTGCCGTCCAAGCTTCAGTTCCTCCGGAAGGTAATTATACACTAGAATATGCATGTTTACTTAATCGAGAAAATGAAAATTGACTTTTATTTGATTATCCGTAAGATGTTGCAATTGTTATTACACTGTTTGAAATTGGTGTTTCTGTTTCAATGAGTATTGGAAGTGCGATTTCTGGCGCCATATGGAACGCAGCCTTGCCAGGTCTATTTGAGAAATATGTTCCCGGTGACTATACTTATTTAAAAATTGTACAAAGCATAAGCTACGCTAAAGCGCTTCCTGAAGAACAATATGAAGGTGTCGTCCATGCCTACGGTGATGCTATGCGTATATTTGGTATAGTCTCAGTTTGTATTGCTGCTCTTGGTTTTCTTTTTTCTTTACCGCTAAAAGGTTTTAAGTTGGAAGATGACACAAGGTAAATCTTACTTTTATTGTTACTATTATATTAAAACTGATATATTCCTTTAGTTCAAACTCTAGCACCGCAGAAACAATTAAGGAGATGGACATTAAACAATAACCTATAATAATTCAGTTTCTCTATATATCCATAATCGTATTGCTTATATCCTATTTAAAGAATATATTCCACTTCATTAATGACAATAATACTTGTTTTAATTGCATTAATATAAAAACCTAAAGGCTGAAAATATTTTGTTTTCGTTAGTCTCTCAAGAAGTTATGTATAGACTCTCAATAGTTTTGTGAGGTTATTAAAAACAAAAGATAAATGTCAGGATCTTATTTTTTTTTTTAGTATGGAGCATTTAAGCACTACTTCATGTTATGAACATTTCGAAAGACCTTTCGACTTGAAGATATAGTTTCACCAAAAGTTGATTTCGAGTAAAAAAAAAAACGACTTCTAGATCCATCAATTTTAGCTGTGTCTTTGATCCAGCTCGAAGGTAACCTGATTTCTATTCGAAAAGCAGATGTTATTAGATATAGCTTGAACACAAAAAGGCTTAAAGTGGTTAGCACTATGCTTTTCATTATGTCAGAAATATTTTCGAAATAAGTAGTATGGCCTTCATTTCATATTTATAAAAAATATCAGGAACCCATCGTAAAATCCTATAATATGAGAAAAGCGCTTTTTTACCGAGAATATACAATATTTGTCATTGTTTTCATAATTTAATAGAAAAAAAAGTAACTTTCGATTTATAACAATGAAAAAAAGGCTTTGTTTATATGTTTCAAAAAAAAAGTGTACTGGTATTTTTTTTCATCTGAAACACAATAAGAAGCTGTCGATAGGACCGTAAACGATAAATAATACATATTAGTTTAGTCTGAAAGAAACGAAAATGAGATATTATCTTTTCCGTTTTCTTTGGCGTCTGCAAACACATGCAAACCCGACAACAATGAAAATCTCGATGTCCGAAAAAGGAAAGGCTCCGATTCCATGTGTGTGCCAATAGGGATATATTCAGATGTATGTTTTCGTTTTGTATACCCACTATGTACTTTTATGATCCAATGGTGGAGTTTATTGCATAATTTATAAGGCCCAATGATATTTGGAATATGAAAGTTGGAGTAATTCACAATGAATTAGAAGATTTTCTCATCATTTAGGAATAAAATGATCACATCATCAAGCAAGATATTGAGTATTTTTTTTAATCAGCTGATAAACAAAGATAAATATACTTTTAAATTACTTAAAGTATATTGACCGAATAACATAGTTTAACATAGGTAAGTGGTTAAATTAAAACAAAAAACTATAGAAAATGAGCCAGTGTTGGATGTATACTCTGTATCATGATACTTATGTAATGTGTATTGTTTATTGTAATTAGTCATTGGAAATAATTTCTTGGATTTTCTCATACCCCAGATTCGGACAAACAATTAAGTTGGTGATGAATAGTAAAGCCCATTCTTTTATACGGCATATACACTTATTTATTTATATATTTTAATTCGAGGCGTTCATAGTAGAATGCTCGTCCTGTTCAAAGTTTGAAGATGATGATGACGAAGAGTCAGCGTGCATTGTGTTTATATATGGATACAAGTCATGCAGTGAGCTTATTTGTCTAGGTCGATGGATAGGTATACTACTATCTCCAATCATTGTCGGTGAAAAGTCTTCATACGAAAGTTTTCCTTCATAAACAAGTACATTATATCATTAATATTTGCTCATAGCGATTTTTATAAGATATGGCGGTATAAATGACTTACTTCGTTCCAATAACACAGCATTCATGCCAGAATTAAGTGATCCTAAAATGGTTAGATAATTTTCTATGTCAGTACATTGTAATTATATCAAAAGCGTATTTATTCAACCCATACCAAAGTAATCCCTAAAAAGTTGTTTAGTTGGTCGTTTTGAAATAATAAATGAAACAACAAACTTACTTGTTGACATCGTCGCCAATATGCAAAGTATCCTCCGGAGAAATATTACCCGCCATTGCAAGAGCTTGTTCAAATATACATTTATCAGGTTTCTCGTGTCCCGCTAATGAACTCGCAAGGACGAAATCAAAATACTGGCTTAATTTGAGATTTTCAATCACTTTTACTTTTGATAACAGTTGTTAGTCGACTAATAATAACTAGAAATATATGATTTTATTACCAACTCGCTCATCAGAATTACTGATAACGCCCATTGTAAACCCATGATGTTTTAATTCTTTCAAGGTACCAAGTACATCTGGAAATATTGAATATGCTTCGGCTGTAGTGAATCGAGAATACAGGGAGTCGAATAGCTCATTAAAATTCGAATCGATATCTATTTTAACAATTAACACTCTGTTCACCTGTAAGTCAGGCTGCGGTTTACCTTTTGATGAAATTCCACAACCGATAAACGTAGCATAAACTAGCTAGATTATCCATAGTGACAATCATTGTAAATATTCTCCCCGCTTTATTTTATCATCATCACTCGCTTTTACCTCTTTCCACCATTTTTCAGGTGTCATTCCCTGATCAATACCGTAAAATGGTGCTTTTAATAATTGTTCTCTATACGCTTGTCCGAAATGTTGGTTAATCTGATCTCTTGTGACATGAATCCCGTACTTTGCCCCCTCTTCTACCTAAATGGAGAGAAATGGAAATGAGGTCAACAGTCATGACTCTCACATTCTAACTGTAGTACATAAAATGGACTTACATATTGAGCCGAAAGGCTTCCTTTCGGTTTAAATAGCGTATTGTAAGCATCAAAAGTAATGACTTTTATTCTCGAAGTATTTGGCATGCTACTCTAAAGAAGGCATAAAACTAATTAATGTGTATATCACATTTTTGAATTGATCATCAAGCACACACCATACATTTCTGTGATATATATCGAAAGACCATTTTTATTATATAATATTGTTTTTATCCAAGAGAAAGAACGGTTACGAGTTGAAAACTACTAGGGTTTTTTATTTTAATTATTTTATTCTGAAGGTTGTACATGTGACCTTTTTTGGATAAAGAAAAAGTATATTCAAAAAGCAACTTGGAGATGTTTCAGCTGATCCCATTGGGACTCCACATCCTTCATGTGAATTCATGTTTTTTAATTTAAAAATTAAATCGTGATACAAAGGCTATATTTTATATATATAAACTTTATCATGACTGTACATCATCAGATGTTGGATACATTAGTTTTTCCGTATTACTTGAGTACTTGGTAAAAGCTAAGGAACTGAAACATACTCATCGTATTTTATATTGGATGATTAATTCAATCATTCCCTTTCTTTAGGTGACTCAAACTTACAATTATAGCAGAAAAAATAGGTTTTGTTTATCAATAAACTTTCCTTTTCCCCCCCTGTTTGATACATATTAAACAACCAGTAGAATTCGAAATTAGTTTTTATTATTGTATTGTATTCTCTATTTTATTTATTTTACTTGACAATCAGAGTAGTTGCGATTTCGCATTGTTTGATAATGATAACAATAACCAATAGTAATCCTACTAATGAAGAAAGAGTAAAAGCTTAAAGTAATTGAAACCTTAAATTCTGTAACTTGTCTGAATTCTGTTCGGTGGTTTTTCTTTTTTATTATTATTATTTACATCTGAATTACAAACAAGAGAAAATAAATAAATAATACGATCCAAATAAAACAAAGTCAACTTAAATATAGTCGAGTAAATCTAAAAAATCTAAAAAAAAAACCACACATTTTCAGGAACACAGATAAAAAGGCTTATGCATTGGTTATTTTGGACAAAGAGGCTTATCAAAAGTGAGTTGATTAAGAAGCTCTTATGATAGACTATTGAAAAATGTTTACTATTTCGTTTTCTTTACCTTGATAAGATCTCGGCTTTCGTAATATATCCAAGATTTAAATATAATAATATGGACTGATTTAGAGTATCACCAGGTTTTGTACCATAAAGGTGCTTGTAGCAAAGATACTTCACTAACAAATATTTCCTTGCAAGGGCCATTTTCAATCATACAATAACGAATATAAAATAGGGGGCCAATGCTGTTAATAATATAACCTACATAATATAATATCTTTTATATAAATAACTATCTCATAGCTATAGTAATCTATTATTAAATTCTTTTTCCGCGAAAAGAAAATATATACTTGGAGTCGATCTATTTCATGCTTGACTACCTTACTTTGATGCAGTGGTGATTTTGTTGCATTAAATAATATTCTATTCATATAATATTATAAAGGTAAAATGAAGTAGCATTTTTATTTTTTGGTTTTATTTTTATTTTTGATCAATAAATAACAATGTAGTAAAGGGTTAAAGTTTGTAGGTTTAGTGGTATTACTTTAAATGTAAGTTAACTCTCTGTTTGTTGTCTAACAAACATTAATAAAAACATTTCTGTAAGGTTAAAATGCATTTTTAATTAACGATTCTATTTATTGCTATAAACAGCACCTTTCATTGGAGTCGATCGAGTATCTGACCATGCTACTAAAGTCCATTAGAAATAATGCTTTGAGTATCTAAAGCAAGTAACCCATACCAAACAACCTCCAAAAGTATCAATTGATTACAAATATGTATTTATCACTGAAATGTTGAATAAATATATTGTGGAATAAACAACATTAGATCATATAGGTAGACAGCATTAATGATATTACTTTATATGGCAACTAATAAAAAGAGACATGTAGAGAAACGCAGAATTCCATGTCATATGAGCCTTTCAAACATTCACCAAAATATTTACGACATGACATAAAATAAGAGTGGCAACGGATAAA
>VCJK01001261.1:40783-67193 GCA_024139485.1 Backusella psychrophila | reverse complement strand
AATTTTTTTTTTTTTTTTTTTTTTAAATTTGTATCTCTACGTTTTACTTTTCAATTAAAAAGAAAGAAAGGTTAAGCGGGTATTGTGTAGTTTTAGTGTAGTTGGAGTCTACTCTACGTAATATAGGCCTATCTTTTACGTAATATCATTCGTCTTTTTACACATAAGACTCACTTGATTTCTGTCTCTGCAACAGGTTAGTCAAATTTTTTTAAAAAAAGTCTCAATGGAGACAAATAAGATTCGAAGCAGCAAGACACTCTAAGGGGGGTATATCCGACTGGATACCAATTTCTTTGATTTTTTTTGTAACAGGACGAACATCATACGTTCTTGACGGTATTATTATAACAAATCGGTCTCCCGTTCGTTTTGTATGGTGATTCAAGTTTGAGAATCCGTCTAAAAATAAGTCTCCACTTTTCTTTTTATTATGAAGTGCCTGTGTGTGGTTTCGCGAAACAGACTACTCGCTGTTTTTGTAACACTTTTTTTTTGTAACCTTTGTAAAACATCACAACATAGATAACTGCATGATTATACGTGATTCCAGTGGATATCTTAAATCGGCGATCAAATTGTGCTTATTTAGAAGAAATGAGAAGCTTTTATTATATCAAAGTTCAGATCTATTCTGGCAAGAGTAGAAATATCCTGTCCGAGAATTCTAGGCACAAGGTCGGTAACATGTCATAATTGAAATACCATAAAATTCATTATCTATATTATCATTTTTCTTTTTAATGCAAATGTATACGCTGATGTAAAGAATATTAGAATAAAAATTATAGCCATCCTAGTATCCCTATCCACGCTTTACGTTAGTAGTGGAACTGAATTTCGATAAAATATTTGAAGTCTCCGTACAAAGTTAGTTCATTCATAAAGCACAATAATCTTGTTATTATGACATGCAACTATCGATCTGGTACTACATTCGATAGTTACATAACACTCTCAGTAAGATTCACCTGATTGTTATTCTCATAAGTCTAGTCATAACTTGATCATCTAAGAATATTTATAAGTGACGCAAGCATATTTACCTCCGCTATCATTACAAAAAGAAAAAATTATAGTCTATTCATTAAAATTTGAGAACATTTCTTCTTTTTTAACTATTAAAATTCATAGAAGGTGTGGATTTATTGACTTTAACATGTTTCTTTTTTTCACGTTCTTTTTGCTTTTCTTTTTGAAAAAAAAAAGTATGCATATATACATAGAATATATTGGTGTGTAATTAAATAAGAACAACCGTATAAATAATGACTTGAATTTTGACAGTTTCACAAATTTGAATGAGTGGCCAAATGATCGATCGACATGGCATCCGAAACAGCAATGGGTGGAGATATGTGTAGTCGATATATAAGCGATTTAAAACAAACTAATCTCAATACTTCGGTTTTACTAGTAAGCGATCCCATTGATACACAATCAGTGATGTCCATGCCGCAATCATTTCTTAATCTTTAAATAGTTTCTCGTCTTCTGGCAGAGTATTCGATGAAGTTTGTAAGGTCGGTAAAGCGATCATTGATGATGTTAAAGATGATTCACCAGGATTAGATTTATCTATTATATAGCAATAAAAGTATTAGATATAAATGCATACATATATATACTTATATGTACAAGTACTTTTTTTTGAAGAGAGCAAATAAAGATATCCAGATAAAATAGAATTTGAACGCAAATGGATTTAAGGATTCGTACCTTCTTCATTATTATCATAAAAACGACGGTGTGTGTATGCGTAGTCTGATGAGGCGTTTGATTTACTATTGTTATTTAAAAACTGATCAAACAATGGGTAGTTGCTATATATTATTTTGTCTTGAATTATTTTTATCTTCCTAGTTTCGCTTTTCAACATTGGCTGCAAAATACGACGTCGAGCATTGATAAACCAGTTACTTATCTGGTTTACCATCAGTCCAGTTTCTTCAGCAAGCTTCTGCTTTTCGATTTCTGTGGGGTATGGGTGCTTTTTATGCTGGATAAGCCATTGTCTTAAATGTTCTGTTATTTCTTTTGGAATATTCTCCCGCTTTCTTTTTTTATTTGATGGATCATAACTATGAGTTTCCAAAGTTTCTGAAACAAAGTTAGTAGATACAATATATTCATCTTGAGATAGATGCTGAGGGTATTTTGAATTCAATTTAAACCGAAGTCTATTTGGGATGGGCTCATCTACGCGTTGCTTTTTCCCTTTATCTATCTTATAAGTTGGTTGAGTTGATATATTTTGAGGGCTTTGGATCAAGTAGTCTGGTACTGGATGTCTCTCTTGTGGTAACAAAATATGGTTTTCTATAGACCGCTCAAGATATTCATTGGTATCATATGTTGGTGCGTTAAGATTGTAAGGTGCTATCAAGTTCCGTAAATTGACTACTTTTTTATCATGGTGTTTTTGAAGATGTACACCTGTATTTTCTGTTATAGTTTATTTTAGTAAGTTTTTGGTTTTAACTTTGATTAATTCAAGGTTAAAGACAGTACAAAAAGCGTAGTATTGTACCTGTTCCTGAACAGATTGGATCGGAATCGTAACTCTCATATCCCCAGCTACTTTCCCACAGCTTGGCGTTGGTATCAAGCATTTTTTTTACGTTGATTCGATGTTTCTCTATTCTCTCATGGTCTGACAAAGATGGTTTTCTATTAACTGTACTATTCTCGGAAGATGATGAATCATTATTAAAAAGAACAATTGGATTAAAGGTTGTCTTTATCCTCGGGGCTTTCATCTGTAAAGATAAAATGCCAGGTGTAAATAAACAATAATATAGTAGTATCGATATTTTGTTATCCATTTTTATTTTTTATTATTCTTATTCTTAGTAAATCTTACATATTCAGATGGGGTAGCAGGGGTACCGCTTGGGTACATATTTTTCAGTGCTTATTGTTGCTGTATGTGCTCTTATAATAAAAATGTAGATGATAATGAAAATGAAACCTTGTATTAACGAGTGAAATGGGTGATATAAACTAAATATTAAAAAAAGCAAGGAAAAAAAAACACAGATAAGGGTATAGGATACAATAGAAGATAAAATAAAAAAGAAGAGAAAGAAGGGGAAAAAAGAAAAAGAAAATTAACAGGCTACTTAATACCGCTTCCAACAAGGATATTTTTTGATTGAAAAACAAAAAATTAATACCAGGTGACTCTCTCATTTTTTTTTTATTTTTTTAGCAAAAAAAACTACCTATTATTAATCTATTTATTGTCATCTTACTAAAAGATGATAAATGTTTAATAACGGGTTGCTTAAATGTACTTCGCTTATGCCTTAAACATAAACTGCGTGAAATGAGATAATGTTGGAATAAACATTACATTTTCAACCATCTTTATTAATTAATATATATTTGCTAAAATAAGAATTCTTATCATGTTCCTTCATTATTCAAGTATGATATTACTTGAAATTTATTTTAGGCACATTGTCTGTGCTTACCATTTATGACATCTTTAATAGCGAACTATTATTATCATTCTAGATAATGGTGATCCGTTCAATTACACATAAAACGTGTTCTACCTATACACTTTGGATACACTTTACAGGTGACCAATCTTTTTAAACTATTGGTAATGTTTACCCCATATTAATAGTTAAAGTAATATGATACCATTTTCAAAAGAAAGTATAATTGTGTGGGTGCAGTGAAAGTCTAAGTTTAGATGTACATTGGGGTAAATAGTTATAATGTAGCTTTACCTTTTTAGTTATTTTGTATTTATTTATATATACCTTTACTCATTTTCATTCATTATTTATTATGATTACTAAGTGTTGAATGCTTGCCAGTTATGACAAAATTCAACAAAGAACAAAATGTTTATATGGACCTATTAATCTCCGCCTACTCGAAAAGGATACTTTGTAATAACTGTGCCTTTCTCTCTCGAGTCTTTTGTTTTGTTTTGTTTCAAAAATGGAGAGTGTACTCACCACTTATATTCTCAAAAAAAAACAAATCATTAAAAATTAGTACACAGAATTATCGTCTATTAATTCTTCAGAAAAAAATCGGAACTTCAAACAAAAGTTCCAGCTTTCGAACGTTATACAAAGTCACGATAGTACAGTAACAAAAAGCGATGAAACGACTTACTTGATATTCTGCATATAATGACAGTTTCAGAACTTTCCCGCGTGTTATTATGATATAAATACATAAAAAGAATATAAATGAAGATCCTTTCCATCTATAATTTATTTTCTCATTTGTACGTATGCATTTTGAATTTAGGAGTGGCTTTTTCAATAAAGACCATCGTAAAAGTGATTATCAGGAATTCATTTCATACAGAGCACCGATTCCCTCGTGCTACCAATTTGAGATTAGAAACTACAATCTGTTGAACAAAAAGAAAAAAAAATGTTGTTTTTGGTTATTCATGTAGTCTTAAATTTGGTTCTCGTAAAGACATATTGTTGGATCTCTGGCTTTTGTTTATACTTTGTTTATTATTGTTTTGTTTTATATTATTTCATACCATGTTGCTTTATAGCACAAATGTACAGCATAGAAGTAACCCAAGGCATATTGACCAAACCAGACTAACATTCAATATCATCGGAGTTCTTCTTAAGATATAACCCAGGGCAAACCACGGTCTGTTGCCATTTTAGGCTATCGCTTTAAGGAGATGATGTCCGTCTCTCCCTTTTAGAAGAAAAGATACTACGATACACATACTAATATGTTACTATTAATGATATTCTAAATAAATATTGTATCCAAAACACGAGAAAAATGTGACACACAATAGGAATTTAGTTCTAAATCACAGACCACATAAACAGTTTTTCTAGTATAGTTTAACTCATTCATGCTTTTGAGAGATTGTTTGTTTTGATAATGAGATGTTTGTCATTGACAAATACTTGTTTAAATTCATATAAAATAAATGTATATATTTCGAAAATATTGGTATTCTAATCCAAGAAGGGGTCGTTTCCAGAATTATTTTTTTTTTGACAGGTTATTTGTACAAAAAATTATGATCTAGTACATAAGTCTATATAAATTTCATAAAAAAAATGTGTCGCCGTAGATCAGTTTCCATAATAATTAAACTCATATAGTAGACAGTAGATGTTTATTGTTTAATATTTTTTTATCAATGTCTTCTTATGAAACACAAAAGAATAAACAGAGGCTTTTGAATTGCATTGGAAGTTACATTAATTCACTGCATAACGTTATCAATGCACTCGCAATATTTATTGTAAAAGAATGTGATGGATTGTTCGATTCATCTGATATAGGGATTTGGAAATTTCTATCACTATATTGGATCAAAAAATAGAAAATCGCATCATTGTTTTTATTCATAAGTGGAATTTAAATGCATCAGGTTTCAAGGTAATAACAGTTCAGTTGCACTTTTCTCTTATGTAAAGAAGACTTCGATTAGTTTTTAAACCAGTGAGAATTAGTTGGAACGTATTATAATCTAATTGTATCTTAATAAGAAACTTTTAATGTTGGATCAAGTTAAATAATTGATCTCGTTTCAAATGATCAGTTCATAAAAAATAAACAATATAAAAAAAGAAAACCGAAGAGTTAAGTTGACAGGGAGCTCCGTGTCTCTTACTTCTTCTTGCTCTTCATATGCTTTAAAAGTAATGATAATAATGAATATAAATATCCTGTAAAAGAAAAATAATATAGTGCTATTAGGTAAGTTTTATTGTGCTTCCGTGTTAATTTCAATCTTGTGGCGGACAGGAGTTATACAATCGTTAAAAAAAAACGAAGTATGAAGGCTGAACCCATGTTAGTGGTAGTATTTTATAGGAATGAGAAGAATATTGTCCATCGGCTAAATAAAATTTCAGTAACACTTGCATTCGTTGTAGAATATCCTGGGTCATCTAAAAAAAGGTAGGGGGAGTATAATACTTTTTTAGTAATTGGCTCTACATTGTAGAAAACGGTATTTTATTCAGTCGCTGAGTAGAGTCAAATATTTAATCAAAAACCAATAAGACCGAACCTTTTCACACGGATTTTTTCCAATCTAACAAGATAACCTAACTCTACATTGCCACCTTTTTAACTTGTGATTTCGAGTGATTTGTAATGGAGTTATCTAATTCTACTATTCTTTTTAACTATGATAGAATAGAAGCTGATTCCTACCGTCTTTTTCTATAGTTTAAATTTAGTAAAGCAAGTTTTTGAGCTTTAGTTGCGTATAAGAGTTGATGATGTCTTCGAGTTTTTTACCAAGAAAAAAAAGAAAAAGAAAAAAGTAGCTGTAAAAGAAGCTATAGAATATTTGCCATTTTCTAAAAAAAAAATGATAAAACCAAAACCAAAACCAAAATTAAAATTAAAATTAAAATGAGACTGGTATATATAATCTACTAGTACAATTGTGCATCATAGCGGTTGTTGTATATCGTTGCCTCGGATGAAAAACTGGCTTTTATTTTAAAAATATTTGAATACTGTCTACCACTTGATTCATCTATGTTATACAAAAGAAAAGAATATCACTATTTTCATATTTTAAGTTAAAACAATCAATGACCTGTTCTCCTGTTGCTCTCAAAATGATATAATAGACGCACAAGTAGGCTTTAGCTGATCTGACTATCTTCAAGAGTACTGTTTTTGTTTTGTTTTTTTCGGTGCAGAACGAACATAGCAATACAATAGGGACTCATTTTCGGAGGATCCTTTTAAGTGTTAGGGATTGAAGCTCTCTACCAAATATTCAGAAATCGTATTAAGGATGAGATCATTTTTCCCGCTAAAGCAATCGAGAAGCCTTTCTAGGTCAGTTGTACACAAAAAGAAGAATCAGACGATTTAGAATCATAATGAGTTTATTTGGTCAGGTGAGTCGCCATTACAATTATGAAATGACGATAATGATTTAGATGTAGATGTAGATGTTAAGAATAAGAAAGGAGAAAAGAAACTTTTTTTTTCTTTCTTTTTTCAATATCAAATGAAGGTAAAGGGCTTTTATTTTGTGCGTAATTGAGCTGGTCTATTACAATATTTTATTAGATTCAAAGCAAGATGAGCTATCATAAATAAGTTCATGGATGAGAATCTTTTCGACTGGCTTAAAAAACAAAGGAAAGTACAAAACTATGGTTTCATTTTCCAATAAAGCTGTGTTTTTATAATTGCTGTATATCTTTACTAAATCTTAAGCCAGGGTATTGATCACGCTAGTTCTTAAACCTTTTGTTCTATATGTATGTTTTACTTTCACACATTTGTTTTTGGCGTATATCCGGAGTCAATGTGTCACAAAAGAGGGATTTCATACGCTTTGCGTTTTGTCGATTGTCATCCGTCAATAAAGGGAAGCGTAGGACCTGGACCGCTTAGAGTAAGGTTTGGTAAAGGAAAGGCACCTAACTTGAGGTTTATAGAAGTATGGTGGAGTTTTTGAAAAAAATTAGGATCGAACTTACATAGAGTGCCCCAACCCGAATAAAAACGGTAAAAGTCTTATTTAAGCCATTAAAATGGTAAGAAACTTCAGTAGTTAGACGATAAATGTCTGATACTGTTAGTTTTCGTGTTGCACATTTTATCCTTAAGGTTTCACTAGGGAAACCCGATTTTGGATTTTAAACAACACACTACCAAGTACCTAAACCACAACTAAGTAATCTATAGTCATTTTTTTGGAACATTTATAATATACAAGCTATACTCTCTTGAAATGCGTATTTCAGCGTTTATTTCATTTTTTTTTAGAAAACAAATGGAAAGAAAAAATAAAAAAGTAGTTTACTCTCTGTAAAGTAACGTAATATAATAATTCAAACACTTAGTAAATGGTTTTATAATTTTTTTAAAGGAAATTATAGTCTACCGGAATGATTTGTATGGGAATACATATTCTACAAATGAGAAGTACCCTGTTTTTTTTATTTTAAAGTTCAAAATATTATACTTGTGCTATACATGTAAATTTGTTCACTAAAAATAAACAAAGCAGTATCACTATAGGTTTAAAAACAATCAATTTGGTATGCATATATTGTTCTTATTATTCTTCTTTGATATTATAAATAGACATTTGATTGTTAGAGTCTAGAATGTATTTATCCTAATAATGTTTTGAAATAGAACTATTGTCATATTATTTCTGTATTGAAACAAAACTCATCTTTCAATCAAAATGATGTTTCTATTTCCGCTTGACTCTGAATCAAGATCTTACTACTTGGTCCATGGATCATACCGAACAAAAACCAAGTACTTGGCTCCATTCTATATATAGTATCATATTTGGTCACTTCTAATGACACCACTACTCGCTTGATCTGGATTGCGTGAATAATGTTTTTTTGGTGTTTGAATATGGCTACTTTTTTCCTTGTATGTTAGAGCAGTTACCCTCTTTATTTTTTAAATATTAAATAATAGGTGAAGCAGTATCCCGAAAGAGAGGGTTTCTCTAGGCTAGTACTTCTCTTTGTTCGCTTTCAACCTGTGGAACTGGTAAACTGGAGTGTTATGACGTTGACATCTATTAAGAAATGTCCCGATATGTACATGGTGTTACAGCGGTCCCTCGATAAATTCACTACTTTGTTGATACCATCAAAGTAGTGAATTTAACGAGGTGTGGGAGTTTAACTATGTAAATTAGCAGTGAGACAGAAAGAAAATGGTGAACTTATCGAGGGACCACTGTATCCTTTACAAGGTAAAATAATAGAATTTTTAATAAAATATATCGTTGATATCCCACTGACTGATGCTCATTTATTTTATGGCTGAGAGATCTTTTGTCTCTATTTGTATCCCACTCTACACACGGTGGGATTAATATGTCCCGTGTGACTCTGAAGTACCAAATTTGAACTTCAGGTTTGGTGTGTATAGTTAATCCTGGAAGGATTCTGCGGTTGAATTTGAGTGAAAACTACGTACAAATGCATGCTTTTGCTACCTCTATGGTTTAATATAAATATAATATGTATTCGAGCATTACGGAGATCTGATGTAGCCTGTCCTGGTGATTTCAGAGAATAAATCATCTATACATACTTTAAAAAAATTACATAAACCAGTCATTATGGGAAATAGAGTAGAGTAAAAAGGAAAAAGTCGAGTTTTTCCGCTTAAAAAGTGTATAAAAGAAATTCCGGGTTTCCCATCATGCCTAAAGCACACCCAACCGTGTATTTGTCAATAATTCCTCAAAATGTGTTTTAATAATAGAATACAGAATAACGTTTTTATACGATAATTCTCATTCCAATACCCATGTTCCACTGTAAGAAGATATACACATTTTTTAGGATATTACAATAACTGCTGAAACTAATAGTACACAAATAAGTGATATAAACCATATTATTGCTTTTAATACAATGGATATATATTGATTGATAAATCTATCGACATCGCTATTGCTAATCTAAACCAAAAAGTGCTGCTGGTAAGGTGATTGTATTCTTGAAAAATGATTGGTCAACTGCAGGTCACTAGAAAATATTTTACCCGCTATGGAAATTTTAATGACCAGGATGGAACATAATAAACAAAAGGTCAAAAAACATTCCATAATATCTGGATTGAAGAAAATCTCATTCCATTGGATTAAGATTACGTTTGAGATCTTATTACCAAATTGGAACTTACATCGCATATCGCCAATAATGAACGACACATTAAATACAAAAAAAAATGAACGACACATGCACAAAAGACAAACACGTAGCCAGTCAATGTATATAATGAAACCAATTTTAATGTAGTTTATTTACTTTGTATTATTTACCAATGCAGAACTGGCCAAACAAGACATCTAAAACATCCTCCACATCAACCCTACCAGTAATTCGGCCAAGAGCATTAGCTGCTTGCCTAAGCTCTTCGGCAGACAAAACAATATCTTCCATTGGGGTATCTATTATTTGTATTAGTTTGCACCTTTCAATATTGCAAAGATGTATTAAATAATACCTAAAAATATATTTAAAGATGAAAGACAGTCTTCAAGATGTTCTCTGTGTCTTGCTTGTGTGATTAGAGCTGGATTAGAAACAGAATTGTCATATCTATTCGAAAGACGGTTAGTCGCTTGAGTGATATAAAAAATAGAGCCAGTTGTTGTTACTTTGACTTTAATATGTCGATCATATCGCTTAGAAATTTATCAAGGCCTTGTCCGGTAGCACAACTCATCGACCACACTTTTTTAGCTCCAGTATCCAGTTTCACTTTTTCTACCAATTCCTCAGTAACAACGCCAGAGAACATGTCCTCCTTATTGAGAATTAATAAAGTATCTTTATCGATTGTTTGGCGGATAATAGGATCGATGTCAGCATTATTATTTAAAGGAATCAAGCAAATATTTATATCAGAGGTATTAATCCTATATAAACCCATCAGCCTTCGCTGCCATTCGTATTTTAATAGTCATTTTACCTTTCTTGTGCCCTTTTAATGCCCTCCATCTCAATAATATCTTTTGACTGGCGTAGACCAGCTGTATCAGATACAATGATGGGATAATCTCCCAAGTTTAAAGTAACTTCAACTATATCCCTTGTAGTACCCGGTATATCTGATACGATTGCCGCTTCTCTTTTAGCTAGTCTATTTAAAAGGGTACTTTTCCCTGCATTTGGAGGACCAGCTATGGTTAAATGGATACCATTTCGTACTATCTCGCCAACATGGTTATCACTTAAGTGGCTGGCGATATCATTTGAAAGTGCCTTCACTTCCATTAACACTAATAGTTTTCGAATCAATAAGCATTGCCAAACAAGTGCTCAACTGAAGGCGCTTTACCTTGATCCATGACCCCTTCCTCGATATTCTCATCCTCACCAAAGTCAATAACAGCCTCTGTAGTTGCCATGGCTTTTATGATTTTCTCTCTCCAATTATCGTACGTTTTTCTTAAGCCGCCTTCTGCCTGTCTTAAAGCTATTTTTCGCTGTAATTCTGTTTCTGCATTAAGTAAATCTGCTAAGCCTTCCAGTTCTGTTAAATCAAGCTTTTCGTTGTCGAATGCTCGTCTTGAAAACTCTCCTTGCTCTGCCATTCTAAACCCTTCCATATCATGTAATGCATCCAGAACACTTTTAACAACAGCGTTTCCACCGTGTATCTGTAGTTCGGCGGAATCTTCACCAGTATAGCTGTGAGGACCTTTATTTATATTGATTAAATAACAGTCCCTTTGTCTCTTGGTTACGCTCTATATTACCTGGAAACCAGAGCACAAGGCCACGATCAAGTACATTTCCAGAGATTGGGTGTCTTATTCGTCTGAAATGCGCCTTTCTTGGTTCAGTTATACCAACTTTCCCAGGCTGGAGCGTCATTTCCTCAATAGCCTATGGCATGAACAATGTGAGAGATCCAATTTAGCCTGTGTGGTATTGATGGCTACACTACCTTTGAAGCGTTTTCGCCGGATATACGAATAACAGCTACACCCGCTTTTCCGGGTGAAGAAGATAAAGCATATATGGTACTAGGCCGGGAATGGATAAACCGAGTTTGCCTATAGCAGTGCTTCAAGCTTTGTTTGAAAATAATCATCAAAAAGACAGCGTTTTTCAATTTTTTCGTCTTTTTTTTTGTTATTTATTTTTGACAGCCCTGCCTGCTTTTGTTTATATAATTATTATTTTTTTACACCATGCTTTCAACTTTGAGAGTAATAACTAGATTAAGCTTACAACCAAGACACCAAGCCTCTTTACAAATACGAACACTAGCAAGTATACCGACCATTGCTACCAAGTCAAGTCAAGATCTTTCCAATCGCCAAAAGTTCAAGCAATTACAGCCTCCACTTAAGCTTTATGAGAAACTAGAACGCTTGGGGTTCGGAACACTGTTGAAAACAAAACGGTTTTCAGGGTTACATAAGCAAAAAGAACGAAAAGACCAACAAAAACTGAAGCATACAACAAGAGTGGGACCACCACCCGAACCAAAATACTCGGTAAGTCAGCCAGCCAAACTTGATAGTTTTTGTGTTTTAACACAAGTTTGTTATAATAGTTTCCGTTACTTTCATTCTTTGCAGGCGCAAAAACATCACAGTCGATACCAGCAGAGTCGTTGGACGAAATAGCGTTTGTTGGTCGTTCCAACGTTGGTAAATCGTCGTTATTAAATACTTTATCAGAATCAGCGATTGCCCGTACTTCCGATAAGCCAGGTCTCACCCAGCAGCTAAATTTTTTTAATGCTGGAAAGTTATTTCACATGATTGATATGCCAGGCTATGGATTTGCGTTTGCAGAAGAAGAGGACCGACTTCAATGGAAAGAGTTGGTAAGGATAGAAACAACACAGCTCGTTTAAGGCTCTAATCGTAATAGAATGAATAGATGGAAACTTACATTGCAACAAGAAAAACATTGAAGCGTGTCTATGTTGTTATTGATGCAAGACATGGCATCAAAGTCGCAGATACAGAGTTTTTGAAAATGCTCAACTCAAAGCAAGTCAAGTTCCAGATAGTCTTGACTAAATCCGACTTACTTGTACTACCCAACCTTGCTAGACGAATCCTCACTGTCGAAAATGATATCAACCAATACAGAAACGCCATAAAAGACGTGGTTGTCGTCAGCTCTAAAACAGGCTGTGGTATCAACCAACTTAGAAAGGAAGTCTTGTTCTTGGTAAATAACTTGAAACCAAAGACTTTTTATGAACAAGTCGAACAGGAAAAGGCTGAAAAGCATGCCAAATACCTTAAAAATAACAAATAAATAAACGAAATAAGGTTTATGGTCCTGAGGAAAGGTGTCTTTAGTTTCAAGCAATGTCTTTGCTTTTTTGGGTGTTAGTGTCTTTTATATAAACGATAAACTTGAGAAAAAGTATACATGTCGCATGGTCTTCCGAGCTTTATAACTGTTGGATTTGGAAATAACTGGAACTCATGCGTATCAAGGAAATGTATTCTGAGATTGTGGATGAAACTTATTGGTGATATTTATAAAAATGAGAACTATAAAACATTTTCTATCGTTTGCTCAGTGATATTGGAGTACTGAACCAATGTTATTAAGACCTTTTGTTAAGAGTGCCGCCTTTTTTATTATCGCCACCATGTTATACATATGTTTACAAATACTTTAACCACGCTTGGGAGGTAATAACTATAGCTATTTTAAGTGATAATAACCCTACGAAAACGCTTTCAATAGTACAAAAAATAATGATGTCAGAATACTTAAATGAAAAGGAAAGATATTAAACTTAGTAAAAAAAAATAGAGTAAGGAACGATTCGATTATGTCTGAAGTGGTAGTTCCTATCACCCCCTTTGAATTCAGTGATTTCAGCCTTTATAAAAGAGATAAAACCGACCATCTGTGAAAATTTATTTTTATTATTCATGGTGTCTCCCCTTAAGGTGCTCATTTTTATTCTCTACATGAATTTTTAGCCAATCAGAGTCATGTTTGTTGTATGTCATAACACAAGGACCTAAAGACTTTTCTACTTGGAGCTTTGTTTACTTCAAATTCCTTTCAACTTTTTCATACTGTCATTGTATCACTTAAAATAAGCGCAGTAATCGCCCCCTTTTTTTTCGATTTTCTAATTGAAATGCTAATACTACTTTGGCTAATCTTTTCATGTAAAAAAATAATGTGATTACAATCTATACGATGATTTTTATAGTGCATTACTAAATAGCCTTATGATCTTCATATTATGTCAGACACATTAAGCAATTAATGTATGTGGTTTGGTTTTCAGGCTTTTCCCATGTGAGCACATAGAGTGGCTATATGTGTAGGATTACCTATGAGCTCTTTTTCCCTTAGGGTCTACTGAAACTATGTCCTTGCAGAAACTGAGGATACATTCAATAGCTATAAATATAATGAAAACTTCACTTACTATCATCAATATAGATTTTTTTTGGTTTAAAATAAAAT
Organism: Backusella psychrophila; assembly: GCA_024139485.1. Taxonomy (NCBI): domain Eukaryota; kingdom Fungi; phylum Mucoromycota; class Mucoromycetes; order Mucorales; family Backusellaceae; genus Backusella; species Backusella psychrophila. The sequence continues at coordinate 53,244 of VCJK01001261.1, read as the reverse complement.
AAGGGATCGACAAAGATATAAAATGTAGTACTACATACGATAAAAAAACAAAAATGATAACAAATATATTTATTCGTAATCGAAAATCATTCTTATTTCAGAAAGATCTGCATGTTGTTACTTGTCTAAATATTGAGTTTAACGTTTTCATGTAGTTGCTTGCTTTGGAGAAGAAAAAGAAAAATTTTGTAATCAATCATGCGCGATCGCCAGAGTGATGCTTGTTTTTGCATAAGATTATTTCAAACACAGATAAGGGATTATTGTTATAAAGACGATATACACTTTCTATATACATTTATAGCGTAAATAAATTAAAAAATGAGCCTATGAACATATATTTTGTCATTTTCAAACAGAATTTATCAGGATTAAAAAATGTATGCATTAATTGTTTTCTCACAAAAAATATACATTAATTGAAAACTCTGGTTTTTAAAAAAAAGAAAAGAAACGATATCAATGTTGATTTTTTTTTTTTATGTTATTTATATATGTTTTCAAATATCTACAAAATACATCCCTAATGTATGATTTTAGGTTTCATGTCTTTATTGGCATAACAAAACAAGTCTAATTGATCTATTACTTGAAAAAAAAAGTGGTAAATAAAATGGTAGTAGTTATATTGGTTACTACTTTGTTTACACATAAACAGGGTGAAATAATAGAAAGGCAGGATGCGATACATGATGCTTTAGTAGTTGCAAAAGTTGACTCTTATAAGTTCCTGCATCCCTCCTTTTTCTTCTTTGAATATGTAATATGTTTTCATTAACTGACTAAGAAAATGACGACTCAATTTACGTTTTAAGGTGAGACTTCACTAATGATTGATTTGAACACTTGTCAATATGTATTGAGGCTATAGGGAGTTCAAAGAATCAATTATTTGTAGATATTTATTGTAAAATCATTAGTGTATGTTCCATGTATCGCCTGCATTTTAAGTAGATCAATGGTTCCCCTTGCATAATTTGAATTGAAGGCGGTGTTTTCTTCCAAAAGCAACGCTTCTCTATCTAGTCTTATTTTAGGGTGACAAAAGAGGGAGATCCAAGATTATAAGTGCAGATATATAAATAATGTACTGAAAAAAAAGAAGCCCCTCTATTTTTCTAAAGCATATAAATAGGATAGGAAAGTGTTTTTCTTTTCAATCACTTTTATTTAAAACCAATTTTTTTTTTATTAAATAGTAAAAAAAATGAAAGCTGCCATTATTTCACTCTGCCTTGCATTATCCTTAGTAACACTTTCTGACGCAAAAGGGGTACAAAGCACCAATGGAGTTCATGAATTTACAATTGACAAAGCTATCAACAAGCGTAGCACTTTTAAAGATGTCACCTTTGAAAACGTAATTAGAAAGAGCTCTACCATTGAAAAAAGAAAAACACCCACAGGTGGCAAAGACAAAGGCAAAGGCAAGAAAGAAGGCAAGAAAGAAGGCAAGAAAGAAGGCAAGGGCAAGGGCAAAAAATCACCTCCAGGGGATGGTCCACTTCCTGCTCTTGGTGAAGATGGTCTTCCTGTTGTTGGTGGTCTTAGTAAAGGTGCTCTTGGTGAAGGTGGTCTTCCTGTTGTTGGTGGTCTTAGTAAAGGTGGTCTTGGTGAAGATGGTCTTCCTGTTGTTGGTGGTCTTAGTAAAGGTGCTCTTGGTAAAGGTGCTCTTGGTGAAGATGGTCTTCCTGTTGTTGGTGGTCTTAGTAAAGGTCTTCCTGTTGTTGGTAGTCTTGGTGAAGATGGTCTTCCTGTTGTTGGTGGTCTTAGTAAAGGTGGTCTTCCTGGAGCTGGCAAGCTTCCTGTTGGTAAAATCCCAGCGCTCGGTGGAGCAGGAAAAGCCGTTTTATAAAAAAGTAATTCATACAGTAACAGATGCTCCACATTTTGTTGGTCAGACTGGTTTAGCTATTGTATTCAGTAATTTTTCAATATTAATTTTATACGAGTATAGGCCCACATAGACATTTTGATACGTTTTTTTTTTCTTTTATACCATTTATTATTACAATAAAAATTGTCCAGAGTACTCACATGTGGACAGTAGCAACTTTAAATATTTATTTGCGCTATTTCTTGATTTGCCACGTGTGAAATTTAAACTTCATGGCGCTACATTAATTTGAGATTTCTTCCAGAAAGAACACTTGCATTCAAAGATCATCTTGGTGAACATATATTTATTGCACAGGTCTCTTTTTATCAGAACCAAATAAATATATAAGTTGCATGTTCTTTTTTACATATTCATATATGTAATAACCATTTAATAATTCATTGCTCTCTGTTTACTTGTTAAATGTAATATATGAATTTTAGTTATACTAACTAACTGGGTCGATTAAAAGTAAATAAAAAAGCGTAGTTTCCTATACACAATCCATATCTGTTATTCATGCTCGTCTAGCAATTTCGGTTCAGCTCCTTTCCTCTTTTCATTTTTCTTGGCCTTTGCACTATTTTTATTAAGACTTATAAAAATTTAAGAAAATGATACTTTCCTTTTAGGTGCTGGAAATACTTTTTTAGCATTTTACTGATACAGCAAGATGTTTATATAGAAATGAACATCTATCTGTGGCCATTTATCTTGTTATAAACTAGTGTTAGTGTATATAAAGGAATAAAAAGTGTAAATTTTTACCCATTGGTTTAACATTTTGTTTTGCGTACTTTTCGCGACGACTGTTATCTCGGATGTTTATATTAAATGTAGCCATAATCAAATTATGAATATTAAAACATAATATCGTTTTGAACTGTAGAATCATCTCGAAAACCAGAAAACCAGAACGGTTTAAATTCGTATTTTCAAAGGATGAAGTTGTCATGTGAACCCTATTTTTTTTGTACATAAAAGTCTTTTATTTTATTTTCTTCTAATGCGATTCGTGGAAGATTAATCACAAACAAAAGAAAATAGTATTAAACTTAGTCTAAATAAGGCAAAAAACACTGGGACCAAATAACAAAAAATAGTAAAAGTGTCATTACAATAAAATTCAATTCTCCCTAGCGTATAATTAATAGCGATGAAGAGAAAAGTGAATGAGCCCGATAAAAGGTAAATGAACTCCTTATATTTTATTATATTTCCCGTACCCCCTCGAATGGAAACAATGAAATCATTTTCTTTATCGTTTACATAACACAAGCCGGCGTGTGTCTGATGTTTTCTTTTGAAAGTGGAATCAAGTATCTCGTGGGAAACATGTTATCCCAATGAAGTGTGTCTGTGTTTTTTTTTAATAATTTTATTCTCATTACTCCATGATTATGCGCTCCCCTAAAATAAATAAATAAATACTTCTTCATCATTACACCATTTTTATATAATGTTATAGCAAATAAATAAATAATGAAAGAGGCAGATAATAAAATTTAAAAGAAAATCATCATGATTTCATTCAGGAACTGCACTTTAGAAGAGTCTAGGTCTTTAAAATATGTAAACTATAAAACAAAACTCTTATAGCAAAAATATGGATCAGGTGCATGAGCCACAACCCAAATAGAAGGGTGCTCACACAAGGATGTTTTATTGTGATTTTTGATTATGAAATGTGCGTATTCGATCTCATGCTAAAAAAATACCACTTATTGTAAACAGGTGATGTTTCATCAAAGCGAATCTATCAAAAAAGAGTGATTTTATACAATGTTGCACACAAAACCAACAAAACCACAAGTGATAAAAGTGGAAATAAAAGGAGGTCCTGAAAAATTTAGCCGAACGAGGTGCATGCATCAGTTGTAATATATAAATAAGATAGGAGTTCTTGTTTTTCTTCCTCTTCTTCTTTTTCTTTTACTTTTCTCTACATTACATATTCTTTTCCTTTTCTTTGTATCTATTGCTACATTATATTCACTATGAAAAGATTGTCCTTTTCAAGTGGGGAAAAACTACCACAATATGAGGCTAAGCAAAAAAGACTTCCTTTACATCGATCTATTACAACAGATAGTGGTATAGACATACCTTCTCCTATAACTCGTTTTGTATGTAAACTGTTAGGTAACCATTATATACTTACTTTGGTTGTTTTCTTAAGCATATTTACCTTTTTTATATCATTTTTATTATCTGTCTTTTTACTTTTCTATGTATATATATATATGCGTGTGGGTGTGTGTCGGTGTTTCTGTGATTTATATCTATATATAACAATAATTATATATGCATAAAACGTTGAATCAATGATAAATTATATACATTTCATACATATATATATATATATTATGTTAAAAAGGTCTACCTGGACCTTCGCCAGCTCGTTCATGGCATAAGTCTCGATCAACAACATCAATAACTAAAAGCTCTGTAATGTCATTTTATCCAGTATTGACAAGTTCCAATTCAACACCAATGACATCAACAACCACAACACCAACCGAAGAAAAAAGTAATTTATCCTCCAGTAATAGTTCAAGTAGTAGCAGCGAACCAGAAGAAATTGATGATACAAGCTCCATTCTTTCAAGCTTATCAAGTAACTGTACCATCAATTCCTCCTGCTCTGCAGCCTCGATTTCTGCAGCAGTCGATGCACTTATATCAGCCAGTTTACTTCCCACTAAGCCACGTCGAATTAAGTTTAGTGACTTTCAGATGTCACCTTGTATAAAGCTTGAGAATCGCAAACCGGATACGACGGCTGTCATGACACAAGATATGGCAGAACTGGTAAATTTCACACAATAAATAAGGATGTAAATAACTTTGATGCTAATATGCAAAATAGATACGCCCGTATATCCCAGGGAGGCACCGAATAGCTTCCAAATGGACATTGTTGTACAGTATAGACCAGCATGGTGTAAGTTTAAACACGCTTTATTCGTCAATGGCGAACCGACAAGGTCCTTGTATTATGATCATCAAAGATACTGAAAACCAAGCAAGTATAGATATGATGGATATCTACCATTCTATTACTAATACTACATGCATTTTAAACAGATATTTGGCTCATATCAGAGCGACGCCTTTTCATGCCAGCCTACTTATTATGGAACAGGCGAATGGTGAATATCAAAATTATTACAGTTCTTTTGTTTATTTTTTATTAATTAAATAATTACAGCTTTTTATGGAAACTCTCACAGGTGGAGCACACGAATCACCCAGTGCCTAAAATCAAAGTCTTCCCATGGACAGGCAAAAACGATTATATGATTTTGTCAGACTCGGATGAGATCGCCATTGGTGGAGGGTAAACCATTGTACTTTCCTTTTTTCTACATAACAAATTTACTCATTGATATTAATTAGAGATGGAGAGTTTGGATTATGGCTACATTCTGACTTGGAGCATGGCTATAGCCATCCGTGTGCCACTTTTGATAATGACTATTTAGCAAATCATGCAGAGTTTCAATGTTTGGGCATGGAAGTTTGGGGTTTTTGCATTTAAAAAAAATCAAGATACAAAAAGAAAACTATTACATGTGGTTTTTTTTATTTACTATTTATTCAAAAAGCACACTTGACAATACCATTGGGCCCTGATGTATATATTTCATTAAACACTTGTACCTGTGTTACTCCAAAAGCTTTCAACTACATTATATTATTAACATCATTATTAACAAAAATAAATTCTGCTCTTTTTTACTATTATTAATATTATTTCACTTACGGGAATACGATTGAAACTGGGTGCTAAGAACCTATTTCTAGGCTGAATATCAAAGTTTTGACGTAGCTTATATGTGTTTGCATCCCAAATCTACATATCATTCTAATTAATCTCTATTTTTAAAATCTATTTATAATTAGTGCTATTTACTTTAAGTTCACCATCAATAGAGCCTGTAATTAAAGCATTATTTTCTGTATCAATTGCAATTGATCGGATACGTGATTGGTGTGCTATAAAATTATGCATGGTTGTGCGTTGTCTGATATCAGATACAACTTTTACATGTATACCATTGTAATTTAGTTTCAAATTAAATAAAGCTATTAACCTTTTTTAAAAACACAAATCAACTTACCAACTTCACCCTTTTTACCACCAGAAAACAATAATTGACTATTGGGGTCATAAGTAATGGCGTATGCTCCTGATTCATGTCCAGGTAATGCTGCATAAATAGCAAATAATTAATATAGACTTTTATAACATTTTTTTCTTCTCGATCTTCTTTTTTATATATTTACAACAAATCAATGCTTTAGAAGGCGGTAGTAATGTATCCCATAGGCAAACATGATCACGCCTACAAACAAATATGGAAGCAAAGAGTAATTAGTCAATCAGATAAGTATATTATAATTTGTTTACCCACTTTCTACTCATAGTTAATGAAGTACCAGCTGTAGCAACCAAACTACTTGAATTCAAAAATGTGAAATCTCTGGTTGCTTTTGAGTGGCATTGGACAGTCTATTAAATAGTTATATTAATAATAAAAAAGAGTTTCATTATCAGCATTCACTTACATAGTATGGCTTATTAGAGTGTACATGAGAATCAAATCTCCAAAGGCATAATAAGCCTGTGGTATCACCTGCACCAAATTTTTGACCAAAGTGATCAAAATGAATTCTATCTATTTTATTAGCTCATGGTTGTCTTTTATTTATTTGTTTTATTAAAAAAAGAAGAAAGAAAACATACCTAGTAGCCTTTCCTTGAATTCCATAATAGCTTGCAATTTCTCTTTCTTGTCCAAATTGCCATAAAACTGCACTCGGCCCTCCATTAGTTACTTCATAACCCGTGATATCTTATTTAATTAAAAAATAAATTAGCTTTCATTTTTTGCCATAATACACCCTCTCTAAACCTACAAAATGGATACTGTGGGTGTGCATCTGCGCATGTGGCTGATACACTCCTTGAAAGCATAATCTGCATAAATAAAACTACAAGTTAAACAACTCTCTCTCCTTTTTTTTTTCCTAAAAAAAATACCATTTTTTCACGATCTATATTATCACCACCACCTAAAGGACTAGATGCTGTTGGCGTTCTTGAAATATCCGATCCCATTGCCAACGATCTACGTAATGAATCATGCAAATGTTCTAGGTTCACATTTGCTGTCTTTTGCTCGTCAAATGTACGTCCGCTTGCAGGAGACATAATCGGTGTAGAAGAGCCAGAAGCTTTTGTGGATGAGTTGATAGGTAACTTGCGACGGGCTCCCTTTAAAGGGGTAACAGTGTCATTTTCATTATCAGATGAAAAATCGTCTTCATCTTCTTCTGTATCTGGGTAACTATCTAAATGATCGTGCACGAACCCTGTGGAGGAGACTGATCTAGATCTTAACAAAGGCTATTTTAAGGTCGGTTAATGAACTATGCGGTTTCTATAAATAAATGGATACTTGCTGTGCCAAAAACATTTCCTCCTTTAGAAATGTCAACTTCTTGTACTTCGGATTTAAGACATATGGCCATAATGTCCGCATTATTCTATTAAATAAAAACACGTATTAGACATTCTTCTTTTGACAATATACATTGACTTTACAGAATTAATACAAAATGCATAGGCAGTACTAGCTGAATTATATATGTTTCGAACATGCGCCTGATCTTCACCTAGTATATTTACAGAGCTCACCTATGTATTTAATATTAGCTTAAATCGGATATACTTATATATATATATGAACATACAGTAAAATTGGCAAAAGGTAGCAATCTCTCTGCTGAGCTTAAGCTCTTGATGGAGTGCCAGTATCTCTTTTGACGAAGGGTATTATATTGACTCATAACATTATCTAAATATCATGTATAAATCATATCATCTTTTTAGTTGCATAATTTTAAACTTACGACGCCCTAAATCTTGATCTAACTGTCTTGAAATCTCGTCTCTCAAACAATAAGCTCTGTACGCAATTGGATCCAATAGAGTTGTCCATATAAAATCAGTTAGTTGTTCTATACAATTTAAGACACAAGCAATATAAGTATGAGGCTTTTTTTTTTAAAAAAAAAAATGACGTTTTCAAATCTAACCTCCAAGATGGTGTTTCCCATGGAATTGCATGGCATATTCGATAGCAGAAAGGATATAGTTTAAAGAGGCCGCTTCCAAAAGATTAGCACCCACCGATTTATCTTGTGAATCCAACAATGGTCTATATACTTCTTCTTCCATGTCAAATCCAAACATACTACCATCAGAGAAGCTCTCAAAATCTTCTTGTGCCATCTCCACCTACAATATACTCATTTAATTATCTACACTATAAAACGTCTTATGGACATTACCATTTTCGTTTCTCCTTCATATAATTGGTTGATGCAATTAGTGATTGTCTGAAGTGCAGTTTCTGAGTTGGCCGTCCCCAAAGCTTCCAAAAACATCTTGAATCTAAAGATCAAGCCCCATGATTTCTCATACTGTCTTTCTTTGAGCGTGACAAGGATGCTGCTGATGTAAGTTGTCAGTGCAATCTGCTTGGTGGTCAGGACCACTGTTTCGGGATTACAGTAACGCATGCGCAAGGAATTCCAAATAGGAAAAGTTTTCATAACATGACTATTTTAAAAAAAAAGTTGTATAAACCTTATTTCCACTCTTTGCTTTCTAAACTTACTCTGTCCAATTCTCTATAAACACCAATGTTGAGTAGTCCAACTCCTGAGGCATCAATGCCACCTCGTTTACTTCGAAACAGCCAACCTTAAAGGCTCTTAAGAACTGATGTACATCAAAATCTTTCGGAATACCTTCATTCAATATATAAAGATAGAGTGGGAAGACATCTGTTTCAATACTCTTTTCCATCAATAGTCGTGAAAAAATATGAGGTGGGATCTTGACAGATTCACCAAGTTCAATCAATGATTGTCGGTTACGAATGAAATGGGAGCGGTATCGAGCCTCATAAGCATCGTCGTGAATCTGGGAAGTGTGATAGAGTGAAGATGCTGCATGGAAGAAGGTCTATTTTGAATAAGTTAGCTGATGATTCTGGTCATTCCATATTTGAATTACCTGTAATATACGAATAACTAAAAGTGCCTTGTAAGCATCGAGACCATCATATACTTTTTCATCGGGAGTTTCAGTGGATGTTTCATCGTCGTCATCGTTATTATCAGCATCATCAAATAAGCCTTGAGAGGATGATGCAGGCTTGCTTGCAAATAAATCATCATCATTATCATTAGCGAATAGGTCATTGCTAGATGTTGGCTCCTCATCATCAAATAAATCTGTAGCATAAGAAGGCTTAGATGGTGGCTCATCGGCGAAAAGATCAGTTTCATATGAAGACTTAGCAGGTTCATCTGCAAACAAATCGTTAGCATACGAGGGTTTGGCAGGTTCATCTGAAAACAAATCCGTGGCATAAGAAGGTTTGGCAGGTTCATCTGCAAATAAGTCTTCGGCTCGATCCAACTTGTTTTCCTCCTTTTCCTTGTTTTCTTCTAGTGATGGTGGCTTCATATAATATCGTGTTAAAATATAAAGTGCAAGAAGAGGACATCCTAATCGTTCATAAGATCTCGACACAAGTAAATTAAACCGGTACTCAACAGCATATGGCATATCTAGTTGGCTATTCTGTTTCAATTGCTTCTTTAGATAATGATAGAGGATAAAAATATTGGGTTCATAGACATTGGAAGCCGAGTCTGATACACTCATCTCACCGTTTTTGTTGAATTGAGTTAAGGGCACGACCATAGATCGGATTGAGTCCTTTTGATTCTCTAGTAATGAAAATGCTAAACTGACAAGCCAGCGATCGTTGTTTTCGATTGCCGTGGGTATGACCATGTTCTCAAGTAAATCTTTAAGAAGTGGGCTGTGATCGCCTATAAAAAAAATAGCATTTTTGCTTTAATAAGAAACCTCTTGTATAATTAAATTGAATTATACCATCGTAAACTCGACAGATCGCTATAGCCAATTGGTAGTCATTCACGTTCTTTATAATAACATTACATGCATCCTTCAACTTATCTGCTAACAAGAAGAAAGCTGCCGCATATTCTGTATGTAGTAGATTAAGATAAATGAAAAAAACAATAATAATACAGAAAAAAACAAAACATACCAAATCGTTGCTTTCCTAATAATGCAAAGGCGTTTTTAGTAGCGGCTGTTTTCCATCTCTGTTCTGTAAAATCATTTGCCAAGAATTTAATCATAGCTGCTTGTTCATTATGATGAGGTGCTGTGCGCCATAGACCCTGTAGTAAATTCTTTTTACGTAAAGCAATGTAAAATAAGCTACAATCAATTGGATCCCTGAAGTCTTTTTTTGATAAATAGATATTTCGAGCAATGATTCCCATTTGGTCTCGCTGTTATTTTATTAGCATGTTGGATATATATATATATATAAGAAATAACTTACCACTACATCAATTTTTTGTAACCATAGAAAGATACCAAGATTTCTAGCTTCTTCCCATAAGAATCGATCACCACATAAACGGACACAACGCTCTAAAAGCAAATCTTGTGATTGACTGTGAAGCGCCCAAACATAATCTCTTGCTTGTAGACTTATTTTTTTTTTATCAGGTAAAACCTTTAATAAATGGAAATAATTTTCTGCAATGACTGTAAAACGGGCACCATTTTCGTCCAAAGACGCTCCTTCGCTGTTTATCTATATGTATATTGTTTAATAATCTTCTCAAAATAGGAATAATATATATATTTACTTCAACAATCGTGTTCACCATAGCAACTAAATGCATACGGTCATTTTCATTTAAACCTGGCAAAGATTTGGATTTCAAAATATGTGACAGATTTTTTGCCTCGTTCTCGGTCAATGGGCGTACTGCTCCATCATCATCATTCATCACCAAGCTAAGCATTGTTACATGTTAATATAGATCGGTTAAAAAAGAAAAGAAAAGGTAGAACTTACTTTTCTTCTGTGCCATCATCATCAAACAAAGCACCGTAACTTTGCTTCTGTGTCTGTGATTTGGACTTGGCCTAAAAAAAGGGGTAAGAAACACGCTTTCCATCTTTTTGTAACTCTTTCATTTCTTTACATTTTGTAGCAATAGAATTTTTGGGAACGAAACAGGAGGAAACTCAATAACGTCCGTATTTTCTTCATCAATGAATTGTCTAAGGAAAGCATATAACGAGACCAGAATGTTGTTAACAAGGTCCATTTTATCCCACATGATATAATGGATCAAGTGATTAGGATGATAAAAGGGTAAAGGACCATTCATGGTATACGAAATATCAAAGATGCTTGACATGGGTTCTAGTTCATTATTTAATGGTACCTCCACTGAATATATGTATTTTTATTGTTAAACTAAGGAGAATATCAAGAATAATACAATAAAACTTACATTGACCGAGTTTATCCTCTTGGGTTAACCATTTCAAATAGCATCTTATCTGGTTACCGGATGCTACTGTTAAAACACCACAATCTACCCATGCGAGCGCACTAATATCCTCAGCTCTAAACATTACATATTTATTCTAATAAGCTATCTTATGAAGATTTGTATGCCCCTCTTTATTTATTTATGAGATAATTCCTCCAGCGCATTTGTCTCCTTTTTTCCCCTCTCTTCTTCATATTCTTCTTTGCCAATCGAATAGCTCGATATCTAGTTATATATATTCACTTACGTATCAACCTTAAATTCTGTATAGCAAACCCAAATATCATTATCATTAAGCACACTGGTGGCACGTTTTTGTCCAAAAATCGCTACGGATCTTGGGAATGCAACAGCTAAAATAAATTGCGCATCTGAAGAGACATTCCATGCTAAATCACAAATCCGTTCACTATATACATCATTTAGAAACCATATTTTAAAAGTATATGTATATCCCATTCCATATACATCAAACCACTCTTACTTGAAACTAAACGATTTCACCATAGTGGGAGGAAATCCTGGACGCATTTCCATCCAAATCGACAACTGACATGGTTTCTCTTGTCCTGATACAATTGCCATGGTACCAGGTGTACATCTTACCTGACTTATATTCTCCAACTCTGTTTCCACTGAAAACAGGCATTTCCATTCAATTTTTTCAGACCCTTCAAAACCATAAAAATAAATAACCGATCCTAGCACAGCGACTAAAACATTTTGATCCTTAGAAGCCAACCGATGGAACAATTTTGATGATGTGTTTGTTGCCCATTGGCTTGAAGATACAACCAACGAAGGTGGCTGAGCCCACTCCATTTCAACAGTTCCTCGAAACTGTATATCGAGCGTATGCGACGTCGTATCTTGCTCCAGATACCATGTTGAGATGGATTTGGCCGATACGCCAATCAATAAATGTGATCTTATCTCATCGGTGTCCTGGAGATTATAGACGTGTAAAAATGATAGTTTTGCACTGTTTTGATCGAACGAAGGACATTGCTGATGGCGATGTAGATGACAGTCATCATGATCGAATTCATATATCTGAAGTGTTTCTCCTTCATAGACTGCCATGTACCTATCTATTATCGTATTAGCC
>VCJK01001261.1:26574-40773 GCA_024139485.1 Backusella psychrophila | reverse complement strand
TTTTTCTTTTTTTTTTTTTTTTACCTTTTCCAACAGGTACTGAAAGTATAATACTTGAGTTGACATGAAGTGCCGAATCCAATTGGAGCTGGGTTGTCATACGACCACATGTCTATAATAATGTCAATTTTTGGATCAAGCTTCTTCTTTTTTTTCCAACATACCTCTCGAAGTTCATACTTCCAAACATTAATCTGTCCACCCACTCCAATCGTACAAAAGCGATTCTTTTGTGTTTGATACAAACTAGAGATAGAGTGCTGATGACCTAACCAAGTGTATTTCAAATGTAAGCGAGGTACAAAGTTGGTTGTATCTAAAAAGTCGACAAGGTTTAAACTATAGCAACGAAGCTGGCCATGTGAATTATGGGCGACTAGTGATAATTCGATTGATTTTATGACGGCTATATCAATAAAGATGTGTTAATAAAAAATAAGAATATGTACAAGAGAGAAAACTTACATGATGATTGAATATGTGCATAGTCATGAAGTATGTGTGCTGGATTCAAGAAATAAATCACATCCATCGGATCAATCGCTTTTTCTACACGTAAAACTACAAACACTCGAGGAATTCTGCGAGGTAGCGTGTTCAGATGCTAATATACAAGTTAGGGCATTATTTTAAAAAAAATTGGATAGCCAAAAACCTTACTTGAATGCCCCAAAAAGTCAATGAGCCATCTGACTGTATACGAAACAAGAGATCAGGCGTATCACGAACAAGATCTCTGATTCTATCCAGTCTCTGATCGAAGCGCTCATGTTTCGAGTGTGACTTGAACTGCGAATAAATGGCGCTATGCAGCTCGTCACAGCCAATATAATGGATGGGTGAGAAATCATTTGATATCTGATCGTAGTCAACCATACTGTTTCCACTACTACTACAACTATGATTATTGTTGCTATTGCTATCATCGGGCTCATTACTAGTGACGAGTGATTGATTGGAATCAATCACTGCACACAAATAGAGCATATGGGGCCGCTCCAAATTGGTGGGGCTCCAAAAGCGACCAATACCATCTCGTGCCATTGTAAATAAGGTGCAGTCGTTAGGAGCGGGATTGGAGATGAGTTTACGCCATGTAAAATGGGTAACATATTTAGGGTGAGATAGAAATGCAAAGTTGTAATCTAACGTGGCTGACGCCAATGGATTTGGATACCAAATGGCAACCAAACGATCATACTAAGTCACTTATTATTAATCCGTATCTACACAAACTGATATGTCAGGATATACCTTTCCTACTGTGGCAAAACGAGTGGAATTGGGTTCGAATTTCGCAAGATAAACATCAGCAGCCGGTCGAGTCGACCAAGCAAGCTCCCATACATTAATGTCGCTTGATGGTTTCCATAAATAGATTTCTTCTCCAGCGCCCAAGAGGCTGCCTTTTTATTGATAAAAAATAAGTTGGGAATACTGTAAAGTCATAAAATATTAATATTAGAACAAACCGTCAGTGCTCCAGTCAAGACAAGTGACTGGATGTTTAGTTTCAATCCTTGACTCGAGCTCCCATTGAGTCTGTCCTTCAACGTGTTTCAGGATGGCAACGTGATTGCGGTACGAAAAGGCAATCTATTCCAAAGTAAATATAAGCTACATATTCTGATATTAAAGTAATAGCAGCGACACTGACCTTTCCTGTTTTGTTGCTACCAGTAACTGCAGTGACTGGCTCAAGTTTATTGTCGTTATCTTGGAAGAATGGAGGAGCAGAGACTATTTGTACGAGATTGTCCGGATCTGCAAATATAACCACTTTTGAGCCAGTGGCATAAATCTAGAGTACCATTATTAGCAATCAAGTCTAAACGAGTATTAGTCATCTTACGATAAACCGATCGTTCTGGTAAACAAAGGTGTGAATGGCGTGTGGATTGGAATTAACTTGGCCTGGACATATTTGTTCCAAGAACATTTTTTGTTGTTGTCTTTTTTCTTTTTTTTTTTGTTGTCTTTACAAGGTTCTATTCAAGTATATATTTCTATCTTCTTTATAAAAGAAAAGGGAAGAATAAGAGCAAAGAAGAACAAGAAAAACACAAATAAAACAAAAAAGAAAAACAAATACAACAACAGAACGCGCATTCGAGTCCATTCATGCCGCCTTGTTTTGACTCAACTGCTTGAATATCACATATGACCTCACTTCATTTCAAACTCAACGTCTTTTGCCCAGAAAAACTTTATCGCTCTCAGCGAAATTTGATGCAATAACAAGCTAATCCTTAGTTCGGGATCAAATAACAGGAGATGTGTAAATGATAATGAAGTGTGCAAGCTATGATAAGTGGACCTACTGCTCAAATACTAATCAATTTATCGGGACGAATTTCACTCAAAACTCTGCTTTTACTTTGTAACCATTGCCGGAAGCACATGTTTCTAACGAATAAAGGCATGAGCATTCATTTATTGAATAAGAAGAGATACCTTTAGCCAAAATACTCTCATCCTTCAACGCCATTTTCACTGCTTGACTGTTATTTAATTCGTAAAGAGTAGAAAGTCATTACTGTTCTTGTCAGAGTTTTTCGACCAATAAAAATCATCCTATAAACAAAGATGGCGATTGAAATAAAGAGTCAGCTATATATATTCAGTTTTCATAGACACTTATAAAATCATGTTTTATTGAAGGCATTATTGACACTAAAAGATAAAAAAGAGAAAATTGGTGAGAATAATGCATTACATTCGTTACGTTCACGTATTAAAAACCGTAAAGGATCAAAGAAGAAAAGTACAAGATACAATGCATATAATCTATGCATATAAATGTATGATACTTGGTACCCATAGGCACTTATTCTCATAAAGATAACACACTTTCCGTCAGAGCCTTACCATTATGGTACAAAGTGCAATTCAATACCATTAGATTGGCACTTATTAAAATAAATGAGTTGCATATTCGCGATAAAAAAAAAGAGCGAGATAATGACGTCCGAGAGTACCCTTAATAAATAGTTTATCCATAATGTCATTGCTATTCGCCATGTGAAAAGTAATTTTTTGATTATTTATTCCAATTATTAATTCACTGCTCCATCACGCATAAATGTTATAAAATATCAAAAGTGAAATACCATTGTAAATAATAGGATTAGTAGATTGGAATTTATATCATGAAAGCCACAAATAAAGATGAAAATGTGTGCACAGCCTAGCAAAAACGAATAAAAATGAACCAGAGTTGTTTGATTAGATAAGCTGAATAAGCGAACCTGGATTATTTTTTTACAAATCTAATATTTTATTACTCATTCACCCAATGCTTACTTAATCTTACCATTCCAAAAATAGATATTCAGCATCCGGAATGTGATAGAGGTCAACGTCTTTTAATTACTTTGTCTTTACGCATAAACACGTCTATCCGAATTCACATGATGTTTTTTACTTTTTAAACATATCATTTTATTTATATTTTAATATATACCTTTTTTAAAATCAGCATCATCATGAAATTAAATCTAGTGCGACAAACAAACTTTAGATTTAGGAAAAGATAGGAAAGCAAGAGAAGGATCCCCAAGGTGTTACATGACTCGTCAGGAAAACCCGGTACTGACACACGTCTTTTGATTTTCAGCCATCTTATTTTCGATTTTTTCTTGCGCCTTCTTTAAATATTTTACCATCACGTACCTCTAACTTGTATCTCTACAATCAAGTATGCGGATAGTTCTTGTCATTAATATTTTACCATCAAACAATAATTTATCCGTTTCAAGTCAATTTAGTTCAAACGCTGATTTTAAAACTCCAGTAATAGATTCATTTAGGATGTAATTTGGAGGCTGTGTTATCAATACAAATCTTCAAATGCTTTGTGTGCACTTTATAATATTACAAGCATGGTACCATGAATTGAAAAAAAAGACAGAATTTTTGTAAGGCATTTTTCTTAAAAACACGGTTGGGATTCCAACAAGTGTATCTGTCAAGCACAGAATCATCTCACACACATGTCTCTTCAATTACTCCTTTATTCCGAAAGTACTCCAAGGTTTACCTATTTTAATGTAATCAGCGAATCATATTACTTCTTTTTTTGCTTACCAAATCATTTGTATAAGCTATATCTGCAGTTATTTTTATCACCTTCAGAAAGACATCTCTGTACTTGATGAGTATTTATACCTCTCGTTTCTTTTATTTATTTGTTTATCTATTTATAAAAATATAGCGTGCTTTTTTTTTTTACCAAATTAGAAAAAAAAGATGCTATTGATGATGGCTGTGGGATAATCATAAAAATTAGAGGCGTAACTATTACATTATCGATAGATCTGGACTTTAAACGGTTACACTGACCCGCTTGGGTATAACGCGGCACGTGAAGCACAGCCAATAGTAACACATCATGGTCCTTCCAATAGGATAATAAAAAGGAAAGATAACATTTAGTTTTAATACGGTACATTTTCACTAAAATATTTCAAAAAAAAAGTACTGCATCTTTTTTCTCCATCTTTTTCTCTTGTATTTATTTTTAATTCTCCAGTTTCTTTCATCATCTTTCTACCCCTCTCAACATGGATCCTATTGAAGAAATGCGTAAACAAGTCTGTGAAGAACTTCACGGTTCTGTCACTATTGTCGGTAACTATTTAATCTATATGTACTAAACCAGCCAAGTGCTCATTTATTCCCGCTTTTTTTCCAGTTCTGGGAGCTTCGGGCGATCTTGCCAAAAAAAAGACATACCCTGCCCTCTTCCGTCTCTTCAACAATGGGTTCTTGCCAGTCAACACCCAAATTGTAGGTTATGCTCGTACAAAGATGGAGCATGATCAATACATTGAACGCGTTACCCAGTTTATCAAGAACAAAGGTGAAAAATTGGAGGAGTTTAAAAAAATATTGTCGTATGTCTCTGGACAATACGACCAAGATGCCTGTTTCCAAAACTTGGACAAGGTGATTCGAGAGAGTGAAAAGGAACGCAGCATTGAGGTTGGAAAGAGACATCGTGTTTTTTACATGGCTTTGCCTCCTTCGGTCTTCATTCCCGTTGCAAAAGGTCTCAAGAACAACACGTATGCTACTGAGGGTTTGAACCGTATCGTTGTTGAGAAACCTTTTGGTGAGGATTCCGAAAGCTCTGAACATTTGGCTAAAGAACTTGGTGCATGTTTTACTGAAGAAGAGGTAAAAGATAAGAGATGGTGAAATTTGGAGGGGATTTTTCTTTTTTTACTAATTAAAAAAAAAATAAAAAAAAATAGACTTTCCGTATCGATCACTATTTAGGAAAGGAAATGGTTAAAAACGTCATGATGGTGCGTTTTGCAAACATTTTCTTCTCTCAAATCTGGAATCGTATGTATATCGACAATGTCCAAATCACATTCAAGGAACCTTTTGGAACCGAAGGACGTGGAGGTTACTTTGATGAATTTGGAATTATCCGTGATGTCATGCAGAACCACTTGTTGCAAGTGCTCTCACTTATCGCCATGGAGCGTCCCATTTCAACCGATGCAGAGGCTATCCGTGATGAAAAGGTCAAGGTATTGAAGTGTATCGCTCCCATTTCACTAGATGATGCACTTTTGGGTCAGTATGTTGCTCACGGTGATAAGCCTGGTTATCTCGATGATGATACTATCAAGAACAAATCCAGTTTAACACCTACCTTTGCCGCCCTGAACCTCTGGATTCAAAACGAGCGTTGGGAAGGTGTGCCTTTTATTTTAAAGGCAGGCAAGGCATTGAACGAAGCAAAGGTCGAGGTGCGCATCCAGTTCCGTAATGTTGCCGGTAATCTTTACGGCGGAGCAGCTCGTAACGAATTGGTGTTGCGTGTTCAACCTGATGAAGCTGTATATATTAAATTCAACAATAAGCAACCCGGGCTTTCCTACCAGACAATTCAGACGGAGCTCGATCTCACCTATCATAGTCGCTATAGCGACTTGGCCATTCCAGATGCCTACGAGTCGCTCATTTTGGATGTGCTTCGTAATGATCACAGTAACTTTGTGCGTGATGATGAGTTGGATGCTGCATGGAAGATTTTCACACCATTGTTACACAAGATTGATGCTCATGACAATGAAATTCAAATTGTCGATTATAAATATGGTTCTAGAGGTCCTGCAGAGCTGGATGATTTCGTAAAGAAGTATGGCTATGATAGATCAACCCGTAACTATAGCTGGCCTATTCAAAGCGTAGCACCTCAAAAGCAGTAAATAATAAAAAGCCCCCTGGCGAAGCAAAATATGACTCAAAATGCCCTTTTTTCCTTTTTTTATCAAAATTTATTTCGTGTATTTTTGTTTTTTGTTTGTATTTCTTGTATTAAGATGAATTATTAAAAGGAAAGTGGTAATGTACAAAAATAAACTTTTTTTTTAAAAGGAATGAGCTTGATATGACTGTAAAAGAAGAATAATACAAAATATGCACACATAAAGAGGGGATGAATTGTAACTTTTGTTTTTTGCGTGTGTGTGTGAGAGTGAACTTGAAATAAGCGAGTAATTGTGAGAGTAAGTAAATGTTTTAGGGGGTATAAATGTGCATAGCTGGGCATAATAAAACAGAAAAAAAAAAAGGACAAAAGAATAAAAAGAGGTATGTTCATAGGACTGCGCGTAAAGGGCTGATTAATTTAGAAATGCCATTTTGGTTTTTCAAACTCCTGGCTTTTTCGCAAATTTGACGATTGTCTAGGCGATGTAGTCTGAAAAGGTGGACTGAAGGGTCGTTGTGACATTGGTGGGGTAGCTGGTCTCTGTGGTCTTTGTAAGACAGGTGGGGAAGACTGACGAGACAAACTACGCTTCATATTTGCACTAGCAGGTCTAGGCTTTTTTTCTGCATCAGATACACGTCTCATGGGTGTTCGCTGTTGTGGACTAGGTGATCGCATTGATAATTTGTTGAATGCAGCTGTTAAAAAAAAGGGACGAGAGATAAGCATGTAAATAAATAGTGAGCTGCAGAAGCAACTTGCATTGTTTACCTTGAACGTTATGCTGTTTTTCGTAGTCATAATCCTGTAAAACTTTACCCGAGGCCTTTGACTTTTGAATTAAAGCCAATTCAGCCTGTAAAATTAAATTTTCCAGCATAGTGCGGATGCGCTCAAATACTAGATCGTTTTCCTCCTCCTCCTCTGCTTGTGATGCGGCGCTGATAGGAAACATGGCGGACTATGTATTTCTGCATGAGTCAAAAAAAATAAAAAATACCCCAAATGTAGACTAAACATGGATTTATATTACCTCTTCCACGTGTTTATCAGAAACGGGTGTCAGGGGTCCTTCATTCCTAAAAATCGATAATTGTTAGTACTATTAGGTAAAACCAAGTTGGATGAATCTTACGTTTCTAAACGTTTCTGCAGCTCGACAATCTGTACCGTTTGGTCCCTTAACTTTGCTTCTAAGGTTTTGTTTAGTGCTAGTAGTGAGGTTTTTTCGATTTCGAGATCGGCAATCTAATTTTTTTTTGATAAACATCGAAATATTATTATTAAGTAAACAAATAAGTGTAAATAACACAAAAGTACTTTGCGATTTGCTCGTGCTTCATCCAACAGTTGATCTTCTGCAGGCCCTTTACTGAGAAATTCGCCCTTTCCATTCATGATGGTGCCATGTTTTACTTTGGCAACTATTTTTGCAGGTGCTTGTTCCTCTTCCTCATCGTCTTCGTCGTCTGTGATTCCATCAATGCTATCCAAATCGTATTCATCGTATTCATCATCATCATCATCATCTGCAGTGTCGGATGATACCGCAGATAATAAGGAGACAAACGTAGATTTTGATAAACTAGAATTGCTTCTAGGACGCTGCAAGAATCGATGGGGATTTACACCGACTGTATTTGGAATGGGATTGGTTTTAATGGACCAATTATTTTGAAAATAGGCGAAATTGGAAGGCGAGACAATGGTTGGCTGTACTCGAGTACCAGAGTGTGTTGAAAGTGTTGAAAGAGTGGAATCGGAAGCTGTCGATGAGGAATGAGAAACATCTTGCACCGGAAAAGCTGAAGTTGGGTGTACAATATTCAAAGCCTTTGGTGCTGGTGGTCTTTGTTTCGAAAGCATAAAAAATTAAAAATTAAAAATTAAAAAAGAAGAAGAAAGAGAAGGGAAATGATGATTCTTTGTGATTATAATTTTAATAGTTTCCCATTGGTGAGGTACAAAAAAAATAAAAAGGAAATAATAATAGGTTATATATATATAAACAAAAATCGATATGCACAAAGCTGCTCTTACTATTAATAATAAAAATAATGACAAAGATAGTATTATCATTATCATTATCATTGTTTTATTATTAAAATAATCATTGTTTATTCTGCCTTTTTTCATAAAAACATTCTCTTGTTTGGGTTTTTGTAAAGATAACATGATTTTTTTTTTTTACTTTAATAATTTATCATCCGCACGAAAAAGGCTTAGAATATTGACAATGATGCTATATTTACTACAATGAAGAATGTCATATGTATTAAACTACTTCCGTCTCTTTTCTCTGTTACCGCTCGCTGAGCCAGCATTACTTGATGCTCGTTTCTATGGAAACCGTTGATTAGCAAACGTTGCTTAGCAACCATGATTATAAACTTACTCTGCCAGTGGGTGTGGTGTCCCTTCCTTTTTGATTTCGGACTTTACTTTCCATTTCGGATTTATCCACAACCTTTTTCAATTCAAACAAGGTAACAATGGAGTTTTGTAATGCCTCGAACTTGTGGCAAATTTGAGCTGTAGGCATAATAGGTCTTAGCCCTACACAATAGTAAAAGTTAATAAATGCAGATACTATAATACATTAATTTTAAGATTACCGATTCCCAATTCTTCCAGCACTTTTTGAACCTTTGGTTGCATGGCAGGTTTGACTAAAGGTAGCTTTTGACTTCGAACGTATACACCAGGTGTAAGTTTTTCTTTTCGATCATGGCTTGTATCAACTAAACAGAATAACAATAAACAACCCCTTATTTAAATGATTTGTTATCCCTCTTTTTCTCTATTTTGTTACCTTCCATGATTCCTGATGAACTGCTGGATAATTTTCTTCCCTTTTTCATATCCTCGCTCATACTTGATTTCTTCTTTTTCTGTGACAATAATAGTAATAATAATAATAATAATAATAATCATTAAAATAAGTATATAAACATAAACATAAACACATATATGGATATCCTGAAGATATAAAAAACTATTGTCACAAATATTTACCTTCAAGTCAGAATGAGCACCACTTGCGGTACCACCAGTGATGCCTATACCGCCTGGAGATGCCAATCCGCCTGGACTGGTGTTTACGGGTGTGTTGGGAGTCGATGGCACTGATTGTATTTGCTCGAGTTTAAGCGAATTGAGTAAACTTTCTCTTTCTCGTGATAATCGAGCTTCATTCATTTCAATACGTTTAGCCTCCACAAACAATGCCTCTTCTTCCTCGACCTGTTCCTTTGTGCGATTGAATAGCATGATGAGGGCATTCTTTCGCTCGACTTCTTTTGATTTGTCGAATGCATATTGCTGTGCTAATGACTGTCTGTCTGGTATATAATCCCCTGAAAGAGGTCCTTTTCCTTGTAATATTAACTTTCGACACACCGAGTAGTAACGATCTTTTAAGTCCTATTATTCCACTTGATTTTAATTTAACCTCTTTTGATATGGAATGGGCGCTTTTACCTCCATTGTTCTGACTTTAGACTCAAAGTTATATCTGTCTACAATTATTGGAAAGCGCAAATCATAATCGCGACATAGAGCAAATAAATAATTAGTCTCGTCTTTACTCCAGTCCGTATCTATCGTTCCATTTGAAGTGTCAGTATTTGTGTGGTGTTGGTTACTGTGTGTTGGCCTACCAGTTAGATATTTTTCATAATCTTCGTCGCTGTAATCAATTATATCAATTACTTTGTTGAATTTAGCAAATGGATAATCTGCATATATAAAAGAAAATACTGCTTAACATTGTTATGCAATTTATGATACAATAGCCTGCTTTACCTTTGTTTTCTGCTTCACTTTCTTGAACCCAATGTTTTAACACAAGATCGTCTGATCTTGCAGGGTTTGTAAAGGACTGTAAAAGCCTATTCAAAGAGTTATTATACACAACTTATCACGCCGTCAAGCTGCTTTTACCAAGGTGTCGCCTTCTTTTTTGTTTGGAATTTAGATTTATATGTTGGCTTTACGAATGCAACGGGTGGTGCTCCTCCAATTAACGAGTAAAGCTCTCTGCTTATTCCCTCTTTCAAAAAAAAATATAGAAGTAAATAAAATATATCAGCAAATAACAGCAAAAACACACACCAGGTCTTTTTTCTGTTTGTTTTGTCTTCTTCTGTACTGGTTCTGTGGGTTTGCTGATTTCTAAAATGTCTCGAATATCTGATCCACTCATGTTTATGTTCAAATGATGTTCATCAAACTATTTTGATGCACCAAAAATCAAATATCAAGAGCATTTCGTTTGTGACGTCGCTCGTCGTATTTAAACTCCGTTATGTACGTGTGTTTGCTTGTAAGAGCGATAGCAAACAAGTACTGTGAGAGATAGAAACTAGCAAGGAAGTAAATATAATAGCACTAAGTTTAAGGAACCAGCATATACAAATACTACTATTCCCTTTCTTTTTTGTTCAAGATGTATGGAAACACAAAGAAGTGTGAGTTTGTACAGTACCTTTGATCTCAGATCACATTACCATATGATGCGATGCGCACCTTCCTCTTATTCCAAAGTATAATAGGTTTTACTAAAGGATCATACTGTAGATTTTTATCGAGCAAGTTTTTTTTCTAAAAAAAAATTATCTCTTGTTTGAGTGTTAAAATAAACGTCAAATCAACAATGTTCAACACCACGCATGTCACACAAAGTCAGGATCATACTACTTTTGATAACTTGAATCATGATATCATTCAACAGAATAAGAACACTTTCTATCTGTTTCCAAGTTTAAAAAAAAAGAAAAAAAAAAAGAGGCTATTTTATTAACCTTGTATTTGGTTATTTAAGGTTTGACTTATAGAATCTGATGGACGTATTGAGTTGGTGATTTAGAGTTCAGGAACAATGTCTATATTGAGTATAACACATATAATAGCAGCTTTTATACAGAGGATATAATAGTTATTTTTACTTGATGATGGCAGCATACGTTGTTGTTTTTTTCTTCTTTTTTTTATAACAGTAATGTTAATATGCGTTTATTTATTTATTTATTTGTTGTTTACCTGTTTATTTACATGTTGTATATGCTGTTTATATAATTATAGTTATAATAATAAAAGTCAGATAAACATATGGACAGATAGAAACCCTTTAAGCTGTTACACATTTCCTTTTAGCTTTTAATAACCGTGCTCATATTGTCTGTTCTCATTTTTTGGATTACTTTCTTTTCTTGAAAACGTGTGTAGATCGATTTTCTAAAATAAATCATAAAACTTAAATACGACTGGTTCTTATAATTTTAAAACAGGTAACAATACGATAATCGTCATTACCTTTTATAAACACACGTTATAGTACATCATGAGAGTAAGCTGAAGTGTGAGCGAGATATTTTATTTTTAAAGTCTTTAAACTTTATTTAGGTATTTTCACTTACTATCAGAAAAAGTATGATATAACGTAATATCATAGAAGAAAACAGAATACAAGAGAATATATGGCGAATAAAATTGAGTGAAAGCAATATGTATTGACTTGAAATACGATCAACCTGTTTTAGATTTTCATTTAGATCAAATCTGTCTAGTATTTGTGATGGGGGACAGTCTTTTAATGATTCCTTATTAGTGAAGAGCAAATAAATAGAGTCCTTCATCATAACTATGAATGGTTGAAATTTAAAATAGAAGCATCATATCAAGCATGTCTATGTACTTTGCTTGAACGTGATAGTGTATATTCAAAAGACAGCTTTATAAAGAATTATTACATGATCTTAAGGCTTATCAAATGAAGTTTCATAATAGTCATCTTGATATAGAATTCTTCCCAGGATACGTATTCCAATATATAAAATAGTTGAGGTACTTTGTTCTAACAACAAAAGAAACAGAAAGCGGTCATATGAGTTTTACAAAAATGATAAAAACTCCACTTATTTTGTAAAAGTTTAATGGATATAAATGGTATTACTAATACATACAAATCCAAAGGACTTTTTAAAAATAAATTAGCGCCGAAAGACTTGTGCTTCCTTTTCAGCCTCACGAGACAAGTCATAAAGAGAGTGTGTACCAAATGATCCGATCCTCTCTATCCTTCATCTACTGATGAAAGCAAAATATTCAATATGGAAAATAAGTTAGCGCGATTTTTGATAAATTGAAATAGCGACATCTTTTTACGCCCTCAGCCAGCCGGCCTTCATGCGTTTAGATTTTCTCATCATCATGCTCCATAAAGATCCCATCATTTATTTAATAAATACCTCGGATCAAGAAGAATAAACAATTACTTCTTCGGTATATTGACCTCCTTAATGTTGAATCATTTGTTTGTTTGTTGTTGTTGTTTTTTTCCTTCAATGTTATACAGTGTGGCGAAGCGTCACAAGTAGTGGAGCAAGTAGGGGGCAAAATGATCTTTTTTCTGTCAATCAATTCCGAGATCAATTTGTGCTTTGCAGATGACCTTTTTTTTTTTTTTTACAATCCAATTGGAGTCATTCCTTACAAAAACACATTTATGCCGTAAGATTAATGACCTTTCACTACTGTCAATTCTTTTGTCATCATGTCAAATCAATCAGTTTGTATTGCAGTTGTGTATTACTACTCCATTCGTTTATTTTTTTAAAAAAACCAAAAGTTATAAGCCCAATACTTTCTTTCAACTTGGTAATACTTAGCATCCGACTTCATTCTGAGGAGCAAATTAAAAAAAAAAAAATTCATAGCTTGAGAATAATTTGAACAACCCCAACCTATTCCTTTACATATAAGTCAAATGTTTTTTATTGTTTATATGGCATAACATAAATAATAGTACAATGTGTATTTAATGCAAATGGGACCAGAAAAAAAGAACGAGAACACGTAATGCGATTTTTGATCTTTAAAGTACTATCTATGCCATTCATTACGAACATAAAATATAATTCATAAAACACAATTAACATTGTATCATTGATGATTATCGGTTTATATTAAATGAGATGTGGAGAAACTAATAATAAGAGACCATTACCATAGCAATTACTTTTATAGTTATTCTAGACCTGATTTCATTGGCCCTTTTTTTTTGGTTTTTTACACTTTTATATTATAATGTCATTAATATATTTTAAATACAAAAAAGCATTGATATTTTAATAATAGTAATAATATAGTTTCCCGTTAAAAAAAAGACAAGTTTCCGACGCATGGCAGGGCGATTTTATACCTTCAGATGTTAACTCGCTAAGAAATTAATGTCAGTTGAGTTTCATTCCGAAAAAAAGTTTGTGCAAACAAAATTGTTTGTATAGTAAATAAGTAGCATGTTTACATCCGATATTCAGGGCTCTATATTTTTGTTTTTTTTTTGTTAAAAACGGAGCTAAAAATAAATATTAAAAACTCAAAAGCAATCGATGCCAAAGACTTGATTTAAACCAAATGATAAATCCTTTCTATATTATACAGATGTAGTTTCATGACCTATTTCTCTTATTATCATATGTGACTGAAATGGCAAGATTTTTTTTTTTAATTTATAAATCTATGGTAAGTAAGACAAGCACAAAGCTTTTATTGTTGAACAAAAAAAGAAATGCAATGTCTTGGATATGTATTAAATGAAATGTAAAAGGTATGCTAAAACGTAATATTTGGCGGGTAAAAGAAAAAAAAAAGTACGTCTTTATCAGTATCACACTATGAAAATTGCTGCGCTTATTCATCACCACGATAAACGCTGCACGCCTCACGAGTCACTGTCAGTGACAAAAAAAATGGCGGTCTTCTTGATTACAGACGCTGCACAAGCCTTGCTTTAGTAAAGAATGAAAATGTATAGTCTGTCTGTGAAACATATGGTTTAAGCCTACATACTTACAAAATAATGTAAATAAAGAGACAGTGCTTTTTGGAAATGATTATCATTTTTTATAACTGAAACAATAGATGATGGCTTAGGTTCCCATGGTCACTCCCTTTGGCTTTAGCTAATT
>VCJK01001261.1:15292-26554 GCA_024139485.1 Backusella psychrophila | reverse complement strand
TAAAAAAAAAAAAAAAAAAAAAAGTCATGCGTACTGGAGACGCACATTAATTTTTAGGTGTGGTAATGTGGTTGAACCTGGGCGGGATTAGTCCGTTTGTCACACTCAAAATATCATCATTTATTGAGATTGACACATATAAAATGCCTCTCTTCTTTCTCTCTTTCTCTCTCTTTTAAAAAATAACTTGTATAGCCTTTTCTCTTTTCTTTACTTTCTTTTTTTCTCTCCCTCTCTCCCATGCCTTTTTCTCAGAATAATCAATCAGATTTTTCTGATAATAGTTTACCAATTATACGTGAGACATTTGAAGATAAGAAAATGATCTCAAAAAAGAAAACATCTACTGCTAAAAAAGCCCCCATGGAGGTTCGCTTTGTAAAGCCTATTGGTTGTACATTTGATGAGGAGGAGGAAGATCTGAATCCCTGTCATGGAAGAATAGGACCAGCTGAACTTACTCTTTGGTGGAATCCTTCTGACCCTTTTGAAAGGCCTCCCTATACCTATGCCACCGTGATAGCCCATGCCATTCTGTCAAGCAAAACTGGAAGACTAACCGTGGATGAAATTTATAATTGGATAGCAGAAACTTATCCTTATTATAAGCTTGACAAAAGAGGATGGAAGGTAAATATATTTCTCCCCTTCTCTTTTTTCCCCTCTAACCAAGCAGTATGTATTAACAATGCCTTTTTAATTCTGTATTTTAGAATTCTATTCGTCATAACCTATCTCTCAAGAAAGAAGTGTTTGTCAAGACCGATCGTAAGCCGCTAAAATCTCGCCCAGGTCGTGGAAGCTATTGGATGATTCTAAAAAGCGCGGAAAAGTTCTTTGTGGACTCTCTGTCACAAACTGGAAAGTATGGTGGCAAAATGTCAGGAATTGAACACTATGTTATGAACTCGACTTCAAATCCCGATAGTGGTAATGATGCCATTATGGGAGCACAAAACAGTTATTCTCAAGACAATAAAGCCACGTCTCCAGTACCAAAGTTCAGAAACATGTCACACGATCGCTCGTACTCGGTGCCACCTCCAAATACGGAACCAAGAAGCTTCGTTTTCCGCTTGGATCAACCGGAAAATAACCCCCGCTACTTCCGTAAAAATACTTCAGGTCCTCCACCAAAACCTGGAAAACGCCGCAAATCAGGCAATTCTTCTTGCAGTGAGCATGACGACGGAAACGATAGTGCTGTTGAAGCAGACTATCAGCAACTATCCAAAAGAAACAAAGCAAACCCAGCTATGTATCAAGTCAATAATGAGACTACAATGCCATCTCCAGTCGAATTTATAGGAGACATTTTGCCGCTTATGCAAGATCTAGAATTCCCGTACCCTTACCCTACACCAGAAGATAACCTCATCTATGGCTTACAAGAGTCGGTCCTTCAAACTGGGGACAGAATAATCGATCTTCAAACAGGTTCCTTCTCAAAGCAAGTTCATTGTCCGATCGGTTTTGATGAAAGTGAGTTCAGTAACCCCAATAGCTACTATTACGGTATGAACGATACAAATTATTTGCCTATCGACTTTTATGAGCCAAGCACTCAAACGGAACCAATTGAAAATACTCCTACCAATATTTACTGGCCCAATGGATTACCACTCGATCAATTCGATCAACTTGAGCAATTTGATCAGTTCGACCAATTCGATCAATTCGTTCAATGCTAAAATCTATGCTCTTTTTTTTAGATTTTTTTTTCCCTCTTTTCTTTTTGATACTTTTTTTGCTATATACCAGTAGTGTTACATCTAACCTTATGCTATAATATATACCACCCTCTCTTTTTCCTTCTTTTTTCCTTATACCTTTTTTTATTTATTTTAAATCAATCAATAAAGTGAACACATGCCTTTCAAATGCATGCCAAGGTACAATACAAAATTACTTATTTGTCTTTTTCCATCTTACTCTATATTTTTTACATGATAAATCAGTAATTCAAATAAAAACAATATCCTAAAATAGACAAAGCCATGACTTTTTTTAATCATTTTACCGAGAAACAATATAGAAAAGCTAACATACAATTCTATGTTGTACAGCATATACGAAACATGGTCTATTCTAATTGTTTAGCAATTGAACACTTTATTTCTCTTTTTTTTTTGTTCTTGTTCTAAAAGTAGACATGTCATATTGAAACGTTTTCCCGCTGTTTCCGAGTTCTAGGCATATTTATTTAAAAAGGCATTAAAAAGAATGGGAGTAGAACGATTGAGGTACTAAACTTTATTATATTCAAAGAAATTAAACATTATAAAAATGTTTACAGATTTTAAATTCGAATGCTAAGTTTGAAATTCAATTCAGAATATATAAAATGAACTAAATTGAAAAATAGTACAATTCACCTCTATATTTCAAGCTAACAATGGCTCGATTTCTTTACTATGAACGTAAAAACTCCGGCTGACATATATATATATATATCCAAAGCCACATATGGGATGATGTAATTAGTACATCAACTTCTTTTTCGGATTCTGATACCATTCTTGCCCTAATTAAGAATGAAAGAATGAATTTGAGTTATCAAATAACTTTAATTCTTATCGTTTATTTTTTTATATTTCTTCTGTTTAAAGTATGGGTGATTTTTTTCTCTAGGAAGGTTGGTATCAATGGTTAAAAGGAAATGATTTGAGCATAAATAGAAGGAGGTTCTTGAAAGACATCCAACATTAATTCATATTCATATCAATTGAAGATTTATAATATGGTAAATGTCAGTGCTAAAAATAGTAGAAAAGTTCGGTCTGGTGCTTTAAAGTTGGGCCCTAATCATGATTTCCCTTTAGATTATGCCAAGAAATTCAACAGGTAAAAATGGAAGCACCTCATCCCCCAACTCTATATGTTACAATACCAAAAAACCTGTTTAAACCTTATAATATAATATAAATAATGAATGGTAACTACTTTTATGGTTTTGAGTAAAGATGTTGACGTTTTTGGTGATCGAGCGATGAGAATTTTGACAGTTGCATTCTCTTGACATCAATCACGCGAATTTTATTCACCGACATTCTAATTTTATTTGAAGTGTTACGATTTTTTTTTCCTTGTACAAACACATGCTTCCTTCTCTTTTTATTGTAACTTTAAATGAATACATGTATGGGTCGTACCTAACATTTTTTAATATGTGAGAAACCATATGGTCTATTTAGGTCTGTTTCAGTGAGTGTTTTTAATAGCGAAATACATCGTGGTAGAACAGAGTGATAGGATGAAAGGAAAAGAAGAATGTCTAATTATAAGGTTGCTTTGTCAAATTTATGACGCTTTTTTATTTTATTTCATCATCTTTATAAGCAACTAATTATAGCACCCTTCGATAATGACAGAAAAAATAAGAAATGATAAAATATCAAGAATTCCTATTGTTCTTTGAAAGTCCTTCAGATCTCATTATTATCTAATGAATCACTTACGGCAAGAAGCTTTTTTATGTATATATTCTAAAGCCATTCTTCTCATTTGCAAATTTGTTAATAGTATCACGTTTCAGTTTGTCAAATCGACTATTTTGAACGGCAGGACTTTTAACTAAAAATCTAAAATGACAGCCAGCCACAAAGCAGAAAGGGGGTTTTTCCTTATAAGGCATTTTATTGTCTTTGAATGTAGTACCAGAAGGAAAACAATCGCATTAATTTTTGTAGTAAAAAAAATGGCTTTGTTTTTCCGTTGCCTGACATAAGAGAAAATGGTGTGTATTTTTTTTTTGGGGTCGACAACGTCTTTCGAGTTTAAGCGGTTAAATCAATTAGGCAAAAGTCATTTGACAGATTTTGGAATAAAAGGTTCTCGTGGTCAGTTGCATGCAACGAGTGAAACAGAGTTCTAGGTACAAAACACTTTCTTGACAAATAAGCTATAGATCAGTGGGAACACATAGCCCGCCTTTTTAATATTCTTCACACATATTTATTTACACCGATATTAAGTCATGACCCCTTTTTGTTTGGTTTATCCTAAACCCGCATAGTCAATGATCGTATAATGACTTCATTTTTGTCTTTAAAATGTCTAAAAGACATGAACATAAAAAGAAAAATTTCAATATCAACTCATCACATCATCAATAAATATCATGGGTGGCTCAAGAGAGAGGTTTTGAAACAAAACACTTCGTTATGATAAACTGGAATGCTATAGGCTTAATGACACTTGTGTTGAAACATTGTAAAAGTGTAAATAAACGCACTTTCCCTCCTTTTTTTTTTGCTGAATGTAGAAATGATTTAAAAACAAAGGGATCATTTTGATCAGTAAGTTCATTTACTATTTAAATGGTAATCATCATAAGCTTAATGTAAAGTGCTTTGACGTAAATCATATCAGGATAATCACACAATGATAAGGCAAATCATTGTGACAATATCAAAAATAAATTTCCATATGGCTTAAGAGACTAATATCCACGTTGAGATCGTCATTATGAAGAGGACTGCCTCTACTGTTGTCGTACAAAATGAAACATGGCTCTGTCATTTCCATTGTTATACATCAAAACCTGTGCATGCAATGCTTGATGGTCATTTTTTTTAAAAAAAAATTTTTTAAGCCCCCTGTAAGTAATACCGTTATAGTTACAATCATATATCATGTTTCCATCTGAAAAAGAGATATGAGATGCTTCGAGCTAAAAATGAATAAAATAAGTCTTTAGTGGCTGTGTGCAGGAACTGTGCTGGTTGAACCAAGTGATGGACTTAAAGAACCGTGAGAGTTATTTAACTGTTATATCAAGAAGAAATTTAATCAGCCAAAGAGGAAAAAGGCAAGCTTTTTTTTTAGTTGCTAAAGAGAAGTACCTGTAATCGAATATAAAAGAAAAAGAATATTTAAGAAAGAAAAGATGAAGGATCGATTTGACTTGATAGAAAAATACGTAAGGGTATAGCTTTTTCGTGCAATAAATATTTATAAATATCACCAATATGATCATGCTTTTTCGGAAATCAATGTGTGTAACCTTTGACTTTTTCCTCAAATACAAGCGTGGTTCAATATAATAAAATAGAATGGCTACTACAGGATTAAATAGCGTCATGAGAGACATTACTTGTAACATGAAAAAAAAAAGTAGAATTAGTTGGGTTGTCTTTATCTTGGTGTTGGAAGTTACTTTGAGCTTTATATGATATTTTACTATTATTTTCAACGTAGAATGTAATCTTCATTACTATTGAACGTCCTATTACAGGCAGCACTGCTATGCTTCTTTATGTGTTTGATTGAAAATAAATTTGTACACTAACCTATGATCCTTGATTTTCTGAGCATGTACTTCTGAGTTAGACGATGAAAGATATTTTCGTTACCTTAGATAAATGAAAAGGTGGCGCCATTAATAATACAATATTATTTTCATTTAACAAATAGATAAATCGATCCACAAGTTCCCGATAGATCAAAAACTAAGCAAAAAAAAAAATATAGAAAATCATGACAAAGGACCACAAGATAGAGAAAAGTGAAAACTTATACTCATATTCAAGTTGGATAGAAAAGCAATCGAAAATATAAATTTCTCGTTTCCAATATCATCGAGGAATATTAAAAGTTAGAAAATAAATACATATATCTATTGAACAAATATAATACCCTTATCGTACATCTGATGTTCCAATATCCAAATTGTAGTTTTATCCCGTTATCTTTTTGTTTGCTATCAAAAACCATGGACTGAGTAAAATAGGCATGAAACTGTTTATACATGGATTAAAGTTGAAGGTAAATCCTACTTTTTCATGCTCTTCAAACACCCACTTAATTTAGTGTATTGGTATTCAAAATCATATACTATATTCCATGGTAGTTGGATGATAGGAAACAGCATGATCCAAGGCTTTCATTCGTTAATAATAATAAATATAAAAAAAAGTTAAATAAACGTCTTTTCGACATCTCATTCTAGTCGGTAAAAGTAAACAAGTCCTTCGTTCCAAACCTTTAAATATAATATTTGCTGCTTAGTGTTAAATGATATCACATAGGGACTCCAATTATTATGACCTGTTGAAACGGTTCTTTTAAATTTAGAGTTCCTCCTTTGATTTGAGTAGTTTTTTTCTCTCACAAAACAGGTTTTTTTAAATAAATAAAAAAACCTTCCTATCTGATTGTTAACGTTTTACATGTGATTGTGGCAAAAGCGTGTAACAAACAAGAAAAAAAAAACTTTTTGAACCTTAATTTATGACAATGCAAATCCAAAACAAATCATATTAAGCTTTGTACCATTTTCATATGATTTTTTTAAAAAAATAAATAAGAAGAAAAGCTACATGTAGTGGACATATGGGGTTTATATTTTAAGAGAATGGTATATTGTTTTATTTTCTAACAAATCGTGATTTTTTTCTTTATGCAAGGATATATTTGAGAATATCAACAATGATATTTGATGGAAAAGCTTATGACAGCTGAGATGAGCAATTAAATATCCTTAAGCAGCGCCAGCGACCTTGTCAGTCTGAATTTTCTTGGCTTCGTAATGGACAGCAGTGATTTGAGCAAAAGTTTGAGAAGCGATACCCTGAACCTTTTGTCCAGTGGGGGACTGAAGAGCAGCGTTGGCAGTGGTCTGAGCGGATTGGGCAGCATTTTGAACCTTTTCTTGGATCTTGTACTTGTTGTCAATCTCTACAGCCTTATCCCAAATACGATACTTATCATCAATCTGCTTGACGTTGCTCTGGAGGGAGGCAAGATATCCAGTCAAACGGGAGCTGATGCTATATTTACCATCATATTCCAATCCCTTGGCAACAATTTGGTCTTGGAGCAAGTAACCATTGGCCAACATTTCGGCAACAATACGAGTCTTGGGCTTGGACTCTTGGTTGGTGTTGTTTGCTTCACCATCGTTGGCCTGTTCTTCCTTTTCCTCGTTGGCAAGGGCATCAAAGTAAGGGGTGGCGCTAATGTGGCATTCATCGATCAAGGCTATAAAAAGATAATATCACAGGTTGGTATATACAACACCCTTCACCCATTTTTTTTTTGGTCTTACCATTGCTAAGAAGAGTGGCAGTCTTGGCGGCAGATTCACGTTCAAAGTTGATCAAGGCAACTTGATGAACACCATCGTCATCCCTACAGAACACACATATAAATATTTTCATCCCATTGAAACCTGCCCAACTTTTATATACTTACTTGACCAATTCAAATTCACTGATTTTACCACAGAACAAAAAGAACTCCTTTACTATTTACACATATAACACCGATGATTAAACACTTGATACAGATACCGTATGTATTCCAGCTTACCTGTTTTTTCAGAAGATTGTTCAGAGATGTTCTTGACGAGAACAAGGGTAGCAGTAGGGGTTTGGGGAATCTATATATATATAATGTACATATGAGCTACTATGAATCATAACCCACTCTGTATAACACTATACGTTAATGGTCCAGTTGGGCATTTTTGTTGTTTAAATTCAAGTATATGGAAATAAAATAGTATTGAATAATATGGAAAAAAAGAAAATCGATTTGAATAGATTGGATGTCTTTTTATATAGGCGCGTAATTATTTCATGTGATAAAAGTCAACTCTAGTCCGTGCTTCAAATGAAATCACTGCCATGTGATGGTCAACATATCGGCATGTGAAATCTGCTTGTAATGAGTTACCTCGTGCTATGAAGGGTTTTATCCTTTTGTTCGTTTCAGAGTTTATCTCGTCTTTATTAGTATAAACCGATCATTGCTTATTTTACAAAGGACGGTTTTACTATTCGTCTTATTGAACGAATTCATATATTTATGACTGCATTTTGGACAAACTGAGTCTTTTCTTTTTTTTTTTGATAAATACCGCCGTTACACATACCAGTTTATCAAGCCCCAACAGTTTTTACCTAAAAGAACATTTTGTCCTTTTTTTTAAAATAGGATTTTCAACAGCATTACCAAATCAAAACACCAAGAAAGGTTTACTATTCTTGAACAATAAAATCATGGGTTTGTAGTACCTAAGCGATTTATTTGGTCTAAAGCTTTGTCATTTTGGACAAGCTTATTGCCTATTCCAAGAATAGAAGCGTATATGAAAATGAAATCACCTTTGCTAATATAGTATAATGCATTAAAATGACGAAAGATGGGTTATTACGTCGTTTTTTATAGGATCAAAAAATACATGTCGTAACCATTTTATTTTATGCTAATATACAAAGATGCATAGATGATTCTACAGGATTGAAGAGCTATGCTATCACCAAGATTCTTTTATGGATTAAAAACCTACACATCAAGATTTTTTCCTATAGTATTCATTTTTAACAACTGTGTCATAATTTAATATGCCTGCAGATCTAAAATAAAGTTCACCAATCAAACAAAATTGCAGTGGCTTAACTCTTTTTTCCCCTCCTCTTTTGCTTATTTTCACTGACAACATTCACCTTATTCATCAGCCATGTCGAGTTTTTGGGAAATAAAAACAGAGAGTAAAAATAACTTTATTGCTTCTTCTTCAGAGTGTAAATGTTTTTAAATGTCAAGTTTTATGTTTGACTGCCTGTTAACGTTCATGTCAACATAGCTGAAGATGTAAAAGCATTGTTTGAAACCGGAGAAACGTGTGGAAGAGCAAAAGACTACACTGAAGCCATTAAATGGTACAAAAAGGCAGCCTACAAGAATTATAAAGAAGCTCAGTATCGACTTGGGTGGTTATATTCTTCTGGAAAAGGTGTTCCAAAAGATAAAAAGAAAGCGTTTGAATTCTACATGCAAGCAGCAGAAAATGGACATATGGAAGCGCAAAATGTTGTAGGAAATATGTACAAAGATGGAACCGGTGTTTCAAGAAATTACAAAATAGCCATGAAATGGTTTAAAAAAGCCAGAACAAATGGATCTACGGCTGTATTAAATCAAATGGGTATCATGTATCAACAGGGTTTGGGAGTGCCTGTAGATTTTGATAAAGCTTTGGAATTGTTTGAACAGGGCGCTGATTTGGGGGATCGATACGCTGAATTTTCAATGGGTCATGCCTACGTGGGTGAATATGGTGTACAACAGGATTATAAGAAAGCACTAGACTGGTTTCTTAAGGCCGAACAACATGGAAGTACTGAAGCTACAGCTAGAATAGGGAGATTATATCGTGATGGAAAAGGTGTAGCGGTCGACTATGAGAAAGCAAAGAAGTGGTTTTTAAAGGGATATAAAAAGGGAAACAAGTCCGCTACTGTAGATTTAGGTAATCTATATGCATTTGGCCGGGGAGTTGAAAAAGACATGTACAAAGCGGAAGAATACCTCAAGAAATACGCACAAGGCGACTATCGATTTGCCGAATTCAATCTTGGCATGTTGTATGAGAACGAGTTCAAAGACAAACAAAGGGCGATTGAGATGTATAGCATAGCAGCAGATTTAGGCAGTACTTTCGCATCAGAAGCTTGTATAAGATTACAAAACGAAGGATACCAAATGCCTGAAAAAGTCAAACGTAAGAAGGGGTTGTATAGTTTACATTACGTATTGGCTAAACTATTCAATTATAGCTGAAGTAAAGTTGGAACCTGGAGTTAAACTGGAGCCTGGCTTGAATGTTATTTGTTTGGATGATTAAATTCAAATATAATTGTTATAATGATATGAGGTCATATCATTCTTAAATAAGCTTTCCAAGTATAATCTCTTCTTAAGAGAGTTTTGTTTTTAGGGTGTATTCATCACCTTTTACTACCATGTTGAGATATGAAATAGGGTAGTATTTCAATTTTAAGTTGACATACTTTTATTTTTCAAATATAAATGACATCTCCACAAAGACACAGCCAGATCAACTGAAGCCTTATCTCGAGGTACCCCCAATGCAACTGTATTCACCTTGAACTTTGTCTCAATGTTATGATGTGACCACACAGACGACACATCATAAACAGGTATATGCTTGACACTCTTTGCTTGGTGTAGAGTAAGGAACGGTGATTCTGCATTGGATGACAATAATAAAATGCATTGATATTCTTTATCATTATCTGGAATCGATGTCAGTAATTCTAGACTATCCAAAGGATATTTACAGAATGATTTATAGGCTTCTTCTATTAATTCAGTTTTAGCATGGTTTGCCATGTCTGAACGATAGATGACATTGTTGTCATGTCGAAGTATCCTTTTATAGTCTTGGATAAACACATTATTATCAAGAATTATACATATATATACTTGTATACAATCAACTTACCGATTTTCTTGATCGAATCCACTATATACTGACTTAAAGTGACGTAGTATCCTTTACCACTGTATTCATGTCGTTTACCTGGTGTTATATATGCCCATAATTGGTTTGTGTCTGGGTGCCATCCTATACCAAAGCGTAAAAGAAGTTCTATACAAGCGACTTTATTTTAATATATAATATATAGCTCATATATTAACTATTCTTATCAAGTTACTTGAGGGAAATATCCTTCCATGGAAACCGCAGAGTCGTAAGGGAGATCCCAGCATGGCAGCTAAACAACATTGAGTAAAATAAGAAAATAATATCTCATATTCAAGTACGTACCATAAGGACTTGTGCTTATTCTTTTTTCTAGTTCAGTTAGTGTGCCTCTTTTATTTAGTGGTGTTCTTGTGGGCTTGACCTTATGTCCTTTCAAATGCCCAAGTAGCTTTTGCAATTGCTTTGACATTTCGGTTTAAAAAATAAAAAATAAAAGAAAGAGAGGGAGGGAGAGTTTTTGAATCTCAGAAAAGCCACTTCTTTCACTTTTAAATAATAATCAGAACAACATGGATGAGGAAGAGGAAAAACGTAGATTCCAGATTGAACTTGAATTCATTCAATGTTTGTCAAATCCTTGGTATTTAAATAGTAAGACGTAGAACAAGACACGACTTTTTTCCTTAGTTAACTTAATATAACTGGTTCTACACACACACTTTCAGATCTTGCACAACAACAATACTTTAAAGATGAAGCGTTTCTAAATTACCTTGAATATCTTCAATACTGGAAGAAGCCTGAATATGCCAAATTCGTAGTGTAAGCTTGAGTTGTGGTTAAATTCTTGTTATATAATATGGTATTAATTATTATTATTAATTAGATATCCTCATGCATTATACTTTTTGGACCTGTTGCAGAAACCACAGTTTAGAGAATATATCAGCACTTCTGAAAATACCCAAGAATTACATCGAATGCAATATTATCATTGGCAGTACTTACGTAATCCACCTAAACCA